>CANUEP010286473.1:0-12473 GCA_947857235.1 Jatropha podagrica | reverse complement strand
TTCTTTATTTCTATGCTTTTAGCAAAATAAAAGATAAATCTTCCTGCTTCAATTATTTTTTATATGAATAAAATTCAAGAAAAATATATTTGTTTACCTTTTGGAGGATTTTTGACTCCAATCTTTCACCACTATAACATTGATCTCCATGGAGAAATGTATGTCACTAGTAAGCCCTGCACCAAATGTTGTTTGGAAAGATGTGTAATGACTTGTCTAAATTACCAACCTACGGTAGTTTTAGATAGTGTAGAAGGAACTTCCACTTCTAGAAAAAGGGGTAGGGATCTGGACGACACACAACCTGAAGAATCAGTGTCAGATTTTATTATTAGAGCAAAGGATAAACAATCTGAAATCTGTAATATATCTTCTACTTCTTATGATAAAAATAATTTGTTTAACTTAGTACTAAGGTTAAAATCTAACTTGTCAGATATAAAGTCAGATCATGATATATTTAAGTTGGAAATTTCAAGTCAGCTGCAAACCATACAACAGCAGCAACTCGAGATAAAACAATAACTACTTGAAATACAACAACAACAACTTCAAACAACTCAGACATTAACTACCATACTCACCACTCTCCAAAATTTCTTATTCTGAGTTGATTTGTTTGAAACTATAATGTAATCGATTAGAAATATGAATAAATATTATTTTTATATAGTAGGATGTTTTCTTATGTAGATTATTAACTTCAAGTTTTATTTTTGATTCTTAAGTGATAACAGAGTGCTATGATTTACTAAAGTATATAAATAAGTATATGAATCTAATAAAGAATATACCGAATATAAGTGTAAGGAATTATTAAAGGAACATATTGTATGCTGTGAATTAGAGGATATATGAAGATGTGTTTATAGAATAACTTAAAGAATGGTTGTGTGAATTGAATTAGAGGATAACAGATCTTATATGATTAAACAGAAATATATGAACTTAGTAAGAAGTAAAGTTAGAATGAAATTTAGGAAATATGAGAGGATGTTTACTGGATTGAAACTAAAGATGTTAAATTGCATGTGAATGAAGTATGATTCTAGTAGAAGAACTTTGGACAGAAATGAATTTTATTTTAACTATGTGATGATTATAATTATAAGAATAGATGAAAAGGAATGTGGTGTATTTGCTTGAGTGTAGATTATGAAACATAAAAGATATATGTTTTAAAAATGATTTCTGTGGATATGAGAAATAGTTTCTATAAGTGAAAATAAATAAATGTTCTGTGAGAAATCTTAAATTTTGCATTAATTATTGATAAGTAAGGATGTAAATATTGTAAATAAAATGAAGTGATGACCCTAAAAATATAAATGATTAATTTGGTGAGAAATATATTATGTGGATTTCCATTGTGCTGACTATTGGAGTAATTTGGAGTTGGCATTTTATGTGCATCATAGAAGAAGTGAAAAGAATTAGTATGTGAGTTTTTACTGAAGGGCATTTTAGAGTTTACAAATATATATAAGGATTGGTTATTTTGTTATGATGGGAGAATTTGATTTAACGAGGTTTTAGCTCATTTACTCAAATTAAATTTTCAAGGACTTGATATTATAGACTTAATTCTAAACTAGATTCTTTGAGAACTTAAACTTAAATTTATTTCGTCTTTAGCAACTTAATATTTATAACCACTCCATTATTTTTGGGAAACCTAATAACAAAGTTGTGAACATGTTTTCAGTAAGAAAACAAACTATTCTCCTTTCATTCTAGTAATTTTCAATTCGAGGATGAATTGTTTTAAGTGGGGGAGATTGAAATAACCCGTTAATTTATTTTTATAGAATTTTGATTTAAAATTTAATTATAAATTTTAGCCAATGAAAGATAATTTTGTGTTCTACAAATCGAACCTAAAAAGCCAAATTCAAATAGTTAAACTCGATTGAAAATCTCTAAATCAACGAAAAATCAAACTGAATTGATGAGGTGGACCGAATCGATTCAAATCGAACTGGAATCATTTAGTTTTAAAAAAAAAAAGAAATATATTTTTTTCTCCTTTCTCTTTCTTTCTCTCTCTCTCTCTCTCTCTCTCTCTCTCTCTCTCTCTCTCTCTCTCTCTCTCTCTCTCTCTCTCTCGTTTCACACTGCGCGACAGCCTCCTCCCCCTTTCTCCTTCACATTTTCGGCCAACCGGCCATGGAATCTGATGATCAAGCACCGAAACTTCAAGTACTCGATGAGAGGATGAAGATGATAGTCTTGGATTGTGAGTTGGGTGCTACGATGGTGGAGATCGCGACTGGAGCTCCTGCGATTTGGCGCGATGCGAGTTTCAATGATTCTGGCCATTAATGGTGAAGACAGTCAAAGAGGAGGTCACCATTCGACTTCCCTTGGGCACGCGAATGTTTCCCCTCCATTAATTCCGACGATGGGGCAAGCAGAACGAAACCACCATGTGCAGTGAAGGGGCAGAGCTGTCGACCTCGATTCCGGCCAACTAAAGTAGTGACCCACAAAACTAAGGCTAGAATCGAGCTCCCCACAAAATTTTGAACATTTTGGTACAGGCTTTGCGAAATTCTGGTAACGATCGATTTCACGGCCACCGTAGGTGGCGGTGTATACGGCGGTCCGATGACCGACCGGCGGTTGTCCGGCGAGGTACTCAAGAGGCAGAACTCTGCATTTCACACACTAAGTCCGAATCTGAACTCCGAATCGCGATCGATTGAAGAAGCTCAATAAACTGTTGTGAAAGCCGGGTTGATCTGTGGAGATCAACTTATTGCTTTTAGGTGAGTAATAATATATAATACTTTACTAAATTTATTACAGCATAATTTATTTTATGCCTTGTGCTTATTATTTCTAAATTCTTAAATGCATAGTATATGGATGAATGGTTGTGCAATAATAAATGCTGTGAATAATCGGTTTTTACATGATGTTATGTGATTGCTGTGTGGGAGTTGGAATGATGTGAATTATCTGGGTTGAGAGCACGGGCATGGTGAGAATGCCGTCAGTGGGCCATAAGCAGTGGGAGTGGCGCCCCCCTTGTGCACTCTAGATTATGACACGTGTCATGAAAAAATATTTTTTTACAAAGAAAGTTATTTTGTGAAAAATATTTTTATCTGTTTATGGTTTTGCCCGAATAGGGGTGGGCTCCCTGGGTGCACAAGTCACAGGACCATGAGATTATATGATGTGATATGATGGATGTTAAAGCATGCTTGGGGAGAGCACGGTCCTGTTAAGGTGATTTCACTGACTAACAACCACTTGATGCGCATATGGTTGCAGTTGTTTGTGGATGATATGATTGCCATTGTTTGAATGGAGAATGTTCATTAAGAATGCCTTATGTATCATTTGTGTGAATGTGTGGGTTTGATATTATATGTTATTATTCACTGAGTTTTATACTCACCCCTTTCCCTCCTTATCCCTTATTTTGTTTCCGGGGATTATGAATCATTTGTTAGGATTTGGAGTTTTAGTTTTCTTTTCTTTCAAGGTTATGTAAGGAATTTTTAAATGTATAAGATAAAATTATTTAAGATTATTTATAATTGTACAGTAGTAGAAAATCCGCAGTTATGATAAAATTTTATTATTATAATAATAATATTAAGTGTATATAAAATTTTATGGGAACAATTGAGTTGAATGAAATAAAGTCTTGTAATAGTTTGAATTATTAAAATATAATAGGCCAACTTGTAGAATATTTTCACATAATTATAGTGTTAGAAATCAGAGATTAGGCTTATTACGAGCCTTGGTGGCCTTAAGCTTTCCTAGGCCTTAGTGCCGGTCCGGCCCATGAAAACGGGTCGTGACGATAAAATAAAAAATATTTGATTTCATATTTTAATAATTACCTTGACGTATGGTATAGTCTTATATACCAAAAACTAGATTGTACAGACACGGAAAGCGAGATAGCGGAACGTACAAGATATGATAATAATAAATAAACAATCACTTATAATAAATAATAAATATAGTATAAAAAATATTTAATTTTTTATTTCAATACAATTAGTTAAATTCTCAAAATTATTATTGAAAAATCTATATCTATCTATATTTATATAATATATAAAAGGAGTGGTTTGTTTTATAAGGAAGCCAAATGTAATTAGCATTTATTCAAAAAGAAAATATAAATAATATAGTTTATCACTTGACATTATTTTGGTATTATAAAATGATAGATGTTAGAATTCACACAATTTAGCACAATCGTAAAAATTGTAGAAAGATCAATTATTTTATATTTTCAGATAATCCCTCTATTAAGATAATATCTATAAAACAAATTATATCTAGCATTTAATATATTGATATATATTTATTTTTTCTTACAAAATAATTAATAAGTAATCACACATTTAAAAAGAATGCAAATAAGTAATATATTACTATTAAATAAATAATATATAAACAATTTAAAAAAATACAAAGTGGAACGTATGAGATATTGCAATTTTTTAAAAAAATAGAATATTCATATGCTTATGACACACAACACTAAATAAATAATACATTAATATTTTAAATAAATAAATAATAATTTATAATAAATGATAAACATAAAATAAAAAACTTAATTTTTTTATTTTAATGACATAAAAAATGTTTAAAAATACTTTATTTTTTATTGATAATAAAAAAATATTAATTGATTAGCTTGGTGTATAGAGTATTCGCATATATTAAAAGTTGAGTTGCATGGAAACAGGAAAAAAGATACAGAACGTACATAATATGATAATTTTTAAAAAATATATGACATTCACTTGCTTAAAATATACTATAATAAATCAGTAATATATTAATATTTTAAATAAATAAATAATTATTTATAATAAATATAAAATAAAAAAGTACTAAATTTCTTATTTTAGTGACACAAATCCCAAAAAAACTTCATTTTTATTGATAATAAAAAATATCTTAGTTGATTAGCTTGATGCATGAAGTAGTCTTATATACCGAAAGTTAGGTTGCATAAATACAAGATATGAGATATACAAATGTACGAGATATGATAATTTTAAAAAAGGTATGATATCTACATGCTTAGGACACAACACATTAAATAAGTAATACATTAATATTTCAAATAAATAAACAATCATTTATAATAAATTATAAATACACAAAAAAAACTTAATTTCTTATTTCAATGACACAAAAATAAATTAAAAAAATACTTTATTTTTTATTGGTAATAAAAAAACTTTGATTGATTAGCTTGTGTATAGAATAATTTTATGTACTAGGAGCTATGTTACATGAAAAAGGGATATGATAATTTTTTTTAAAAAAAATAGGACATTCACACGCTTAAGACATGATACACTAAATAAGTATTATATTAATATTTCAAATAAATAATTATTTATAATAAATAAAAAATAAAAAAAATACTTAATTTTTTATTTGATTGACACAAAAGCAAATAAAAAAAAGACTTGATTTTTATTGATAATAAAAAAAACCTTGATTGATTAGCTTGGTGTAAAATATAATTTCATATATCAGAAGTTAGGTTAAATGGATACCAGACACGAGATATGGGAATATATGGATAAAATAATTTTTAAAAAGTAAAACATCCATATGCTTAGAACATACTACTCTAAATAATTAATACATTATTTCAAATAAATAAAAAATTATTTATATAAAATAAAAAATACTTAATTTCTTGTTTCAATATAATTAGTCAAATCTTCAAAATTATTATCACTATTCAAAAATATATTAATAATGTGTATGCATTTTTTTATATAAGTTATACCATATATCGCTTTTACTATTGCATATCTTATTAAAAGTTTCGCATGATACTTAAAAATACATATTCCAGCATCACAACTTTTTAGCATGTCTCAATGAGATATAATTTGTTATTTAATTATATAATTTTACTATATAATTTTACTATTTTTTAATGATGTTATAAAATATTATTTCATCTTATAGTATTATCCTGAGTATCGTATAGATTATAAGAGAAAAAAATAATTATATTTTCAGATAATATCATATAGGAAGAAAAAAACTAAATTAATATTAATAAGTAAAAGTTATTTTATTTGAAAATAAGGAAGGAATATGAAGGAAAAAAATTTCGATAATTTTATCTTCATATTATAAGGAAAATCAAAAAATTATAAAAATTAATTTATCGAGAAAAATTAATTTTATTTTTCTTTTATATAAAAAAATGAGTAACAAAAGTTTGTTAAAAAAAATTTAGTCCCTTTTTATTTTTTTATCATTCACTAATAAAAAAAAGATACAGAAACAAATTAAAAAATATTTCATCAAGCAATACGAAAAAGTACGTGATACGATAATTTTTAAAAAAGTAGGAGATCCACACGCTTTGAACATACTACACTAAATAAGTATAATAAATTAATATTTTAAATAAATAAATAAATAATTATTTAAAATAAATCATAAACATAAAATAAAGAACACTTGATTTTTTATTTCAATATAATTAGTTAAACTCTCAAAATTATTATCATTGTTGAAAAATATATTAGTAATGAGTATGCAATTTTTTGTGCAGGTCATAGGAGTGTCAAAATAGGTCATGACATGGGAACACGATTCTCCTAGCATACGAAATAAATGGGTTAGGACTGAGGTTAAATGAGTTTGTGTCAGAAACGAGTCACTCATTTATGACTCAAATATAAGCGTGTTGTGTCATGGGTTGACATGCAGGTTAAGCAAGTGACTCGTTTATTTAAGAGTAAAAATGTAATTTTAGTGTTAGATAAAAATACTCTAGCTCAAACCTATTTAAATTTTATTACTGTAATTATGAATCTTGAAGAATTTATGCATTTAATGTGTGAAAAATTATTTTAAAATATAATTGGAGTTAAATAGGTTAAAAGTTAAAAATACTATAAGCAGGTTAAGTGGGTCGTATATAGGTCAATACATCCATTTAACCTATTTATTATATTAAGTGAATTACACGAGTTGTATATGGGTCAATACAACCCACTTAAATTGTTTATAATATTAAGTGGATTAAACGTGTCGTATTTGTGTCAACCATTTAATTTTCATATTGTGTTTGTGCTGAAGTTATAAAAAATTATTTTATCTTTTAAAATTACTCGCATGGGTTGTAACGCTCGTTTTTAAAAATTTACTATTTTACCCTTGAGTTTTGGCTCCATTAAATTCATGTCCTACCGTTGGAATTTTATAGTTTTACTGTTAAATATTCTACAAAAATATAAAAATGTCCTTATTTTAAGAGGCACCATTTCAATCTCTCCTTTGCGTCTCTCTCCTGCAAGTAGTTTTAATTTTTTTAATTATCAATTTTTCTTAGTTCTCAAATCGGACAAAATTCAAAACTCAGTTAAATGAATTTGTTCGCTTGTGTTTTGATTAATCTTTGTCCTTCGCATGGATTTTGATTATCTTATTGCATAAAATCCAAGCTATGGCTGGTATTATTGGAAGTAGAAGAGCTAGTCCATGATTATCAGCTTCTACCTAGTTCTGTTATTTGTTGAGCAGCCATACTTGTATCAGATAAACTCAAGCATGAAAAGAAAGCTCTAACTATGGTAGAATTTGCAAGAACTGATTTTGACATGGTTAGTCCTTTGGGTAGGTCTTAGATAGAAAGAAGTGAAATGGGTTTTGTTGGTCGTTTTGTAAGACATTTTGCATTGAGTATTGTCATTATTGCAATTTTGCTGTCATTGATTCTCTTATTTTGCTGGGTTAGCTCTCGTAACCTTTACTTTGAGTGGAGATTTGCTAAGACAAAGTGAAGTAAAGCTAAAGTTAGAAAAATAAGTCCAATGGATTTTGATTATCTTACTAATTATAAAGAATCAAAAGAAAGATTAAAGTTTGCCCTCTTTTTCTAGGTTATAAATATATCACAAAGAGAGAGAAAAAGTTGAAATGGAATAGATTAAGATTGAGATGAAGAAAATGAGAGCAATTTTGTTTTTCTATTAAAAATTAACACTAAAAGGTATAAAATTTCAATAGAAGAATATAAAAATTTAATGAAAACAAGAGTTAAGAATAAAAAAGCGTATTAAAAATACGATGGTAAGCTAGTTAATTTTAATAAATTATAAGGATGAAATTATAATTTTCTCAAAAACAAAATACTACAATTAATATTAATGTTTTTGTAAAAAGAGAAAGACTTATCTTAGACTAATAGTAAAGTTAATAAAATTAATTTTGGTCTCTTAAATTTATACTAACTATTTTTTATGACGTACATTGCACGTTGATTGTGCTCATCATATGCTTATTTTTTTATACTTTTTAATTTTTTTATCTATATAATAGTAAATTATAAGTTTTTATTTAGATTAAAATAACACTTTACTGTACAAGCTATTTATAATCCAACTTTCTATTTTTTAAATAATGAAGTAGTTTTAAAATAAAGTTTTAACATAATCTCTAAATCTAATTTTTCTTTTCCCAATTTATGAATCTAGATTTTTAAAATCTTAATAGGTGTCCAAAAAGAAAATCAAGACATTATTTAATCTCCAAGTCCTGTCCTCAACTCTAAATCAATATCTATATATAATTATAATAAAAAATTATAATAAATATTTTACTAGTGGATTAAAAAAAAGAAATAAGAAAATATCTGAATGATAATAGTAATCAATTTGACTACATCGACAGTATTTCTAACCCAATGTATTAGAGAGGAACACATTTATATACACACAAACTTTTTATACCCAAAAAGTGATCCAAAATATAAATATATAGTTTTAGTTTTTTTCTAATTTTCTAAATACTATTTTATTTCAAGTAATACAAATTTAGTATATAAAAGGAAAAATATTAAGAAAACTAAAAATATTAAATTATCAAGATCCAAATAGGTCTCTCACTAAATTAAAATAAAATAAAAATGATAAATAATTATTATTAAAAATGAAACGCTTTTTAGAACTTATTTAAAAAATGGCTTAATTTTACTGGTAGTCTCTGATTTTATACTCATTTTTCTTGACCCTCCCTAACCTTTAAAACGTTCTAAGAAAATGAATATTTTTCAAAAAAATATAACTGGCTGATTAGATTTCACCGGCTTGTACAGTTAGAACATCAAGTCAATGAAATCCTGCCACAGAACACACGCCACGTAAGCAATGGTGTAAGAAAAAAGAAAATTGGGCCCCACACGCATCTAACCTTTCTTTCTCTCTCTGTTGCCCTTCTCACCCTTCTTTCTCTATCGTTGGATTGAAGAACCCAGCTACTATTGAAGTCGCCGGAACTGGGCCGCATGGAGGAGCAAAGGTGGTTGGAGGCGGCGCGACTAAGGCTGGCCAGACCAGCTACTTGCAGCGGTTGGAGATAGTTACGACGGTTGCTCTGGTTCGCGCGATAGAGGGTTGAGGAGGGAGGAGCTACTATTGCTGCGGTGGCTGAGCTGAGGTCGCTGCGAGGAATAGTTGTGGCTGGCAGGCGCGGTGCTGTAGATGGCGGCGCAGTGAGGGAGTGACGAAGACAGGGAGAGAGAGAGCTGGAGTGGTGCGACGAGCTCCTATTGCGGTGGTCGGAGTCATAGTGAGAAGGAAAAATTGAGAGAGGGACAAATCGTGAGAGGGATAGAGAGAGAAGGGTGAGGAGAGAGAAAGGCTGGATGCGTGTGGGGCCCACTTTTCTTTTTACTTACACTATTGCTTACGTGGTGTGTGTTCTGTGGCAGGATTTCATTGACTTGATGTTCTAACTGTACAAGCCGGTGAAATCTAACCGGCTAAGTTAGTTTTAGATTTTACTGTTATATTTTTTAAAAAAATATTATTTTTTTAGAACGTTTTAAAGGTTAGGAACGATAAAGAAAAATGACTATATAATTATAGACTACAAGTAAAATTAAGCCTTTAAAAAATTGTTTCAAATCTATATAGATATATTAATAAAATATTATATATATTTATTAAATTAAAATTTTCAGCTGTTCATCATCCACTGATATATATTTATTTTATTTAAAAATAAATTTTGAAAGTAAAAATTTTAAAATTTTAAAAGATTTAATTTATATATATTCTATTTGAAAATTTATTTTTTAAAAAATAATATATCCAATTAAATCATACAAATATAAAAAAATATTAATACAAATAGTATATTTTTTTTCTTTCATCGTCCACAGATACATATTCATTTTATTTAAAAATAAATTTTGAAATTAAAATTTTAAAATTTTAAAAGATTTAATTTATATATATTCTATTTGAATTTTTTTAAAAAAATAATATGTACAATTAAATCATGCAAACATAAAGAAAAAATATTAATAAAAATAATATACTTTTTTTCTTTTTTTTTCTCTCTCCAAAAGAAAATATTATCCATATTCTATTTGAAAATTTATTTTAAAGAAAATATATCCACTCAAATAATACAAATATAATGAAAAAAATATTAATAAACATACTTTTTTTTCTTTTTTAATTTCTATTCAATATAAGATATTTTAAATTATAATTAAAATCAAATCAAATATTTAAAAATAAAAAAATTCAAATGTCTCCTTATCATATATATTTTTTAAAAATACATTTAAAAAAAAAAATTAAAATTTCACATTTTGAAATGCTTAATTATCTATATATATTTATTTAAAAAAATAATCTTTATAAATATATCCAATCAACTAATAAAATGTAATTTGTTAATTAGCTATAACTAAAATTATTTTAGCATATTTTGAATTTTATTAAACGCATTATCGAAAATCTAATTATTGCTTTCCATTTCCACGTTTATATATAACTAATTTTTTTATGACATGCGTTGACTATACTCGTTATTTATTTATAGTCTTTTAATTTTTTTTTATCTATATAGTATTAAAGTTTAAATTTTTATTTAGATTAAAATAAATACAATTACTTAATTTATATTAGACTTTATTGTATAAGTTACTTATAATGTTACTTCTTATATATTTAATTTAATTTTTTTTATAATAAAGTAGTCTCAAAATAAAATTCAACTCAATTTTTATACCTAATCCTTCAGTCTTTAATTTAGAATGCAAATTCTTAAAATTTTAATAAGTGCCCAAAAAGAAAATTGAGTCATCACTTAATTTCTAATCTTCTGTTCTCAAACTCAAATCAATATCTACATACAATTATAATAAAAAAATAATAAAAAATTATTCTTTTATTGCTGGATAAAAAAAAAAATGAGCAAATGATTTAAATTGATGAATAATGACAGTGTTACTCACTCAGTGCATTAGAGAAAGAAATACATGCACACATACACAAGTTATTGAAACCCTAAAAAGTGATCCAAAATAGAAATATATAGTTCTAGTTTTAGTTTTTTTTTTTCAGTTTTATGAACACTATTTTCTCTCGAGTCAAATAAATTTAAAATATAATAGAAAAATATTAAGAAAATTAAAAATATTTAATTATCAAGAGATCATCTATTTATTGCAAGGGAAATATGAATGTCTTACTAAATTAAAGTGATAATAGTTACAAATTAATTTAATAACTAAAAAAAATTTTAGAAATTATTATTAAAAATAAAACTATTTTTAGAACTCAACATATAATAATAAATAAACCCTTCTTTTAACTGAAAATGTTATAATTTAATGAAATTTGATATTGATAGACAATATACATATATATATATATATATATATATATATATATCAACAAAAGGCATGGCATACCCATTGTCAGGCTATTACGCCTACAGGTCCACTTAATCCTGGTAGAATCGTGACAACCCGCAGCACCTCAGAACCACTTTTTACGCTTGTTGCCTCTCGACAACTTCAACCCACAATTTCACCCGACCACATGGCACTGACGGCTACTACCGGGCCTCAGCCGGTGGGGATAACCTGGAGGTAAGAGCCTGTGTTTCGTCACAGTGTCTCATAGTGAGAACCCTCCATGGAACGGGACACCTGCCTTGCCTTGGGGTTACCAAGGTGCCAGTCCACAGGACTTACAGCAGAGGCGGCAGGAGTTACACCCTAGTGGCTCTGATACCAACAAAAATCTAAGGACCGTTTTAAACAAACAAATCAAAATAACATACAGAAATTAAACAAAGCAGAAAGGCAATATTATAATATTTATTATTATTGCATATTTAGATAAGTACGTGGCGTTATCTACGTCAGGTACCCCAGCAAATTAATAAACTGGGCTTCGCGCCAGTAGTACTGCACCCTGAGTTTCCAGCCTATATACTTATCCTTAAATGCTTAAATAATATAAACAGGTACTGTATAAATTTAAACAAATAAATGCATGAACAAGTACTGTGTAGATTTTAGTTTCCAAATTTTAAGGTTTAGGGTTCCTGCAACCTTAACCTGGGATCCCCAGAGTTAAGTCAGAGTGAGGAGGGAGAAGAGAAAGGTGCCGTCAACACGGGCTTATAGAAGTAGCAGTTTATAAAGA
>CANUEP010286469.1:0-13332 GCA_947857235.1 Jatropha podagrica | reverse complement strand
TCCTTATTTGATTAGGATTTACTATTTTATCATTGAATAGGAATAGAGTTTTAATTCTTTCTTTAATTAGGATTCCTAATCTAGTTAGGATTTATCACTATAAATAGACAACACTATTAGCATTGTAAATCATCTTATTTTTCCTCATAATTTTAATTCAAAGGTTATAAACCTAATTACTTACTGTTCCACCTACAATCAACCCTATTCTAGCTTACTTGTTAAAAAAACTGACAGCCCTACAACTTCCCCCTGCGTCAGGAATGAAGGGATATCATAGTTTATTCAGTAAGAAATACAAAAGGCAATCAAAGGGAAATCAGTTCAATGCACAAACTCTGTTGATGCAGCTAATGCAAATGCAGTTAGCTTTCCAGGTACTTGTTCAATTCTCATCATTTTGACATGCATAATAAAACTGTTTGTGATTGGATAATTAACACAGGGTCTACTGATCATATGACCCCAAATATAACCTTGTTCAACTCAATGACCAAACTATCTAAACCTAAACCAACACATTTACTAGATAGCTCCTATAAACTAGTAACTTACATAGGCAAAATTAAATTGAACCATAGGATTACCTTATACAATGTCCTTTATATACTAAGTTTTAAATGCAATTTGATTTTAGTAAATGCCTTAACTAAAACAAACCAGATTTCTATCAATTCATTTCCAAACCACTGTATTTTGCAAGATAAAGAAATATTGCCATTAGAAGTGTGAAAGATAGGTTGTATCACTTAAATAGTAATTCCTTCATAGCAAATAAACCTTGTAATGCTTTCATAGCTTGTAAGGAACACTCTACACACCTTTTCTTATTATGGCTTGCTAGGTTAGGTCATGTTTCAAATAATTGCTTGAAACAAATACATGATATACCTGATGTGAATGTGAATAGAGATGTATGTCCTGTATGTCCTTTATCAAAGCAATAAAAATTGGTTTTCCCCATTAGCAAGACCGCATCAAGTGAATTATTTGAGCTAGTACATGTAGACCTATGGGGACCCTATAGAGTAACTTCCATAACATGAGCTATATACATGGTGACAATTGTTGAGGATTTTAGTGGGTACACATGGACCTATATGATAACTGCTAAGTCACAAATTTTAGTGTCATTAGTCACTTTATCCAATTAATAGAAAATCAATTTCAAACGAAAATTAAGAAAATCAGAAGTGACAATGGGACAGAATTTGTAAATTGGGAGTGCACAAATTTGTTTAATGAAAAGGGGATTGTACACCAAAGATCATATCCTTACCCAACCCAACAAAATGGGGTAGTAGAAAGAAAGCACAAGTCCATGCTTCAAATAGCTAGATCCCTTATATTCTAAGACAAACTCCCAAAAGATTTCTAGTCTGAATAATTATTAGCAACTACTCATATAGTAAATAGAATACCAACAGAAAGTTTTAGCTTGGAAATCACCATATAAGGTTCTATTTGATAAATAATCAAATTTAGAGTATTTCAAAGTCATAGGGTGTTTATGCTATGCAATAAATGTTAAACCCTCCAAATATAAATTTCATATGAGAGTTATACCTTCTATTCTACTAGGCTATACACCACAACACAAGGCATATAAACTCTATGATTTACATTTTAAATGCTTGTTCAATTCCAGGGATGTAATTTTTCATGAAAATATATTCCCTTTCCACAATAAAAAAACTTGAAAACACCTTATTATTCTCTTTGCCTAAGTGTGTTCTTCCTCAAGATGAACAACCTTCCCCCGCCATACCCATGACAGATATTACTACACATCCTAGTGATAACACATCCGCATCTACCTCAATTTCCAATCCTGAAAATTCTACTCAAATAACACAGACCTCTGTTCTTGAATTCAAGACACCAATTCCATCACCACAACAACATCCTTAGTACACAACAAACCTTTATCACACACAAATCCAACCCAACCAACTTCAGTTGTTCCATTTAGAAGAAGTACAAGGCATATAAGTAAACAAGCCTAGATGAGGGATTTTGTAGCAAATGTACATGATAATGGCAATATTTCTTCTATTGCTGTAATTCATTCAAGTAAATCTCATTTCTCTCTACCTACCACTGACATCCCTATTAATAATACCTTCATAGCCTTTCATGCAAATGTGTCAAAAATTCATGAGCCTACATCTTATTATCATGCTAAAAATGATATTAATTGGATAAATGCTATGCAAAATGAACTACATGCATTAGAAGCAAATCAGACTTGGACATTGATAGATTTACCCCTAGGTAAGAGACCAATTGGGTGTAAATGGGTATATAGAATTAAATATTTGCCTAATGGGGAGGTGGATAGGTATAAGGCTAGGCTCGTGGCAAAGGGATACAATCAATTGCTTGGGTTAGATTACACTGAAACCTTTTCTCCATGGCCAAACTAGTCACAATAAGACTATTTCTTGCTATTGCCACTTCAAAAAACTGGTCAGTCTAGCAATTAGATATTAATAACGCTTATCTTCATGGTGATTTTGATGAGAAAATCTATATGTTACCCCTCGAGGGTTATATAAAAGTCTTAAAGGGCAGGTTTATAAACTTCAAAAAAGCTTATATGGTTTAAAACAACCAGGGAGACAATGAAATAAGGAGTTTACTACCAAACTCAAACATTATGGTTTTGTACAATCATCTCATGATCATTGACTCTTCACTAAAGTTTCAGGATCTGAGTTTGTTTCCTTCTTAGTTTATGTTAATGATGTCTTGTTAACGGGTGCCACAGAAATCTTTGATCTTACAAGTCAAGTCTTTCCTCCATAAAGAGTTTACTATTAGAGATTTGGGATTTGCTAAACTTTTTTAGGAATTGAGATAGCTAGGTCTACTAATGGCATGTTTTTTTTAACTCAAACCAAATTTGTGAAAGACCTCATTTATGACGTTGGATTAACTTCTATCACCTTTGCTCTTACACCCCTTATTCAAGGAATAAAACTTACACCAGTTATGAGCCCATTATTATTAAATCCCGACCATTATAGAAGATTAGTGGGTAGGCTTCTATACCTTAGCTTTACCAGACTTGACATTACATTCTAAGTGCAATAGTTGAGTCAATTCATGCAGAAACCTTGTGAATATTATCTTAAAGTAGCTATGCATGTGTTAAAGTACTTAAAGGGTTGTCCATCTAAAGGATTATTTTTCCCCTCTCATAATGATTTCTCATTATCTACTTATTGTGATGCTGATTGGGCTGCTCATGGTACTACTAGAAAATCTATATTAGGCTACTGCATTTTCCTAGGGAATTCTTTGGTATCTTGGAAATCAAAGAAACAACCTACGGTCAGTAGGTCTTCCGCTTAAGTAGAGTATAGGAGTATGGCAGTAACAGTCTGTGAGTTACAATGATCTCTTATATTTTGCAAGACTTTCAAGTACCTACGTCGCTTCCTGTTTCATTACATTGTAAGAACCAAGCGGCTCTACACATTGCCAACAATCTTGTGTTTCACGAGCGTACCAAGCACATCGATATAGATTGTCATATTGTTAGAAATCAATTGCTTGCGGGCTTTATACTTCCATAGCACATCTTCACCAAGCATCAGTTGGGAGATTTGTTTACTAAATCTCTACACTCACCCACATTTATTCATCTTTTATCAAGGTTGGTTGACTTCTCACCAACACCATCGTGAGAGAGGAGGGGGGAGGATCTAAAAGATATTTATATAGTTTCATTGTTTTACTTGTAAAGTTATCAGTATGTGATTGGTCTCTTCAGGAGAAAAGTCAATATTAACAGTTACTTTACTCTTTAGTGTGTAAAGTCCAAACGGACTCTTTAAGATCATAACATTGTATATGAAGAGACTTATCAATAATATTTTATTAGTGATTTTCTCTCATTTTTAGATCTCAATCTTCTTATAAATCTATTCAATAATATTAATATATATATTATTTATATTGAATCATTTTGAATCATAAAACTCTAATTGTATAGAATTATTTATGATAAGATACAATATTTTTTAAATTGTTTGATTATAAACTTTAACTAACAAGATTAATTAAATTTTATAATTATTTAATATAAATTAATGGTATTACAATTTCTATAACATGATAATTTAATAGTGCAACCTATGGAAAAATATATAATTTGATAACATACTAAATAAAATTTGTAAAATATTATGTATGATGATAAAATAAATCATAAAGAAAATGGATCTTTAATATATATTTATAAATTTTTATGAAAACAACTTGCGCAAAGCGCGGGCTTTTACCTAGTTTATAATAAATTATAAACATAAAATAAAAAAAAGATACTTAATTTCTTATTTCAACATAATTAATTAAATTCTAAAAAATGTTATCACTGTTAAAAAATACATTAATAGTGTATATGTATTTTTTTACGTAAGTCATAATATGTATGACTTTTGTTATTTCATACCTTACGAAAATTTTTACATGATACTTAAGAAAGCATATCTTAACATTGCAACTTTTCAGTATATCTTAATGAGATATAATTTATCATTTTATTATATAATTTTACTATTTTTGAATGATTCTATAAAAGATTATTTCATCATTTAATATTGTTCGGCGCATCACACAGGTTCTAACACTAGTTATTTATATAAATAAAGATAATTG
The DNA here is from genome assembly GCA_947857235.1 of Jatropha podagrica. Lineage (NCBI taxonomy): Eukaryota > Viridiplantae > Streptophyta > Magnoliopsida > Malpighiales > Euphorbiaceae > Jatropha > Jatropha podagrica. The sequence goes on along the minus strand of CANUEP010286469.1, from coordinate 8,667 downwards.
CATGATGGTTAATGTGTCAATCTTTAAATGAATTGATTGTGTGACTTCACTAGCCAATTATTTTGATGGGGCTACCCCCGATTTATGCTTTTTGTCTAAAGAAAGAAAAAAGGTCAACAATCTTTTAAATCAATTGATGGTGTGACTTTACCAATGAATTATTTTGATGGGGCTACCCCCAATTTACATTTTATGCCTAAAAAGAGAGAAAAAAAAAAGGCCAATAGCATAATTGTCATACTGTAGTCAATTTAATGACATATAACATTATATGTCTTCATATGGCTCTTAATTAAGCCATGCATTGTTTATAACTATTGTTGAAAAAGGTCACACATAATAGAATTTACAGTATACAAATTATAATCATGTCAATTTGAGTAATGTTGAATTTGAAATTAAAAATTTTAAGACACTGTATTTTGGGCCATGTTGTGAACATATTTACATGGGATGATTTTCTTATATTTTAGATGCACATAACTCTTAAAGGGACAATTTACAACTCTTCATAGGGAAAAGTCACATTGTTTCAAAATTGCACCCACTCAACAGTTCTATTGTAGCAACTGCCTTTGTGCCACTTAATTTAACCATCAGTTTTTTGTTAAAGAAATCAACCTTTAAGTTGGTGTGATATAAATATATTTTATTAACTCATTCCATATTGCCCGATAAACCTTTACCATCATATAAGATATAAAAGGTTGAAACTGTGTTTGTGTGTGTAAATCTTGATATGTATTCTCTTTACCTCCCCCTCTATCTCTTCTCTCTCATCATCTCTTTTGTCTCCTAAGATAGCTAACTGCCTAAACTAGATGTCAAGTGAAACTGTGCTAACAGTTGATGTAAACTGCATCAGTATTGGATTTCTGGTAAATACATGCACAATATTTATCAATTATTGATTTGTCCTTTTTCATTTTTTCCTTTTTTGGCTTTCTTCTTTTTTAACATTTGAAAATTTCTATTTATAGGCTTTTCCTATCACATTCTTTGAGCTTTCTACATACAAGAACTTATTCGTTTACCATCAAAGGATGTATGGAAAGTTGTGGTTGAGAAGGCTAGTACAGCCTTTATGAAGGATGGCATCAATGAGTTCTTTGCATTCTATGATATCTAGCCTAGATATACACTGAACGTGTTATACTGTTGGCCCAAGGATTTCAAGGTGCGAGTGTTTGATGCGGATGAGACGAAGATCAAGAACTTACTAAAAAGCAAACCTTGCTAGACAACAAGGTTTGCAACTTGAAGCAAGTTGCAGTCAACAAGTTCCTTGTTTCAGTTATCAAAGGCGGTGTGCCTATCCTTCATCCATTTAGGCTTTTAATTAAGAACATTTTAATTGATTTTAATTACTAAGCTATTATTATTATTATTATTATTATTATTATAAGTACCTATAATTTAATATAAGAACTATTTTGATCAATTAATGGTTATATTAAGGCCATATTATGATATAACTTGTTGCTACTGCTCACTATTACTTGGTCTATAAATATAGATAGTTATCAATGCAAAAAGAATGCATGAGGGTAGTAGCTTGCATGGTATAAAAGGAAAATCATTTTATTAATATAGAATCAAGATGTGTAGATTTTCTTCTTATTCTAATTCTTTGTTTTGTTAATATAATGTCGAATCCCTCCTAATCAATAATTAATCTATACTCTTTTTTAATTCTTAAGTTACCATTCTTAACTCGACAATGCATAATTTGAATTCATTAAGATAGTTCCCTTTCCTTCAGTTACTCAAAAACCAAATAAATTACTAAGTGGACTTAATCATGAATCATGAATAATTTTTTTTAGACTACTGAATATAGAAAAAAAATTATTAAAAATGTGCTTTTTACTAAAACAAGTTACATATGATTTGATAAAAAATATAAATTAGGTAGAACTATTGCAGATTTACACTTGTTTATATTAAAATTTTTCTACCACTTCACATCAACAAACAAAAAATCATTAAAAAAATTCAAATTATATGTGCTAGATTGAAAAGGAAGAATTCGAAAATAAAAAAATAAAAGAAAAAACCTACAATCAAATAGGAACAATCCTAAAACATAAAAAAAAAATAAGAAATTAAAAAAAATTCTAAAATACAGAAAAAGGAGAATTAGAGTGAAATTTGTTTTATCATTTTATTTGTAATGCCAATGAGAAGATCCACAAAGCAAAACCATACAGCAGAGAACATAATTTATTTGGAGAGTGATGAGTCGTAATCCCACTTCCCTTCCCTAAAAAAAAAAAAAAATCCATGAAATCGGAAAATGACAAATGAGGATGCAAATTAGGAAATTAATCCCATTTGAAAATACGTAACTTCAACTCCTTGGGCTTCCTCTGCTGCACAATTGATTCCTTAGCTAGATTTTAGGTTACAAATTCAAAAGACAATGTTTTACTTGAATAAGATTAAATTTTAAAAGATGAGATTTTAAAAATTACTAATTATCAATACTATATATTAAATATTGATCAATCAAAACACAAAAAATAAAGAAAAACTCAAAATTTTCTAAAAAATGAAAAATGGAGTTCTAAACAAAATGGAATGCTGAACAAAGCCTTAAAGCAACACATATAACAAAAAAGTCCACATAAATTAAGAGTAATATGCAACTTTTAATGCTAAAAATCAATAAAAGAAAAAAAAGAAGGAAAAGATTGGTAAGAGTTTATCTAAGACACCCAGTCAACACCGGAATACTGAGTAATGAAATTACAGTAGTATGAAGGAATTAGTCTTACTCAAAGGTTCCCATCACTCGGGTGGAGACATGTGTATTAGCATTAGAAGAGAACTTTGCTAAGCCAAAAATCTGCAACCCCAAGAATAGATTTATCATAAGAATAAATAGAAATCAAAAGGATGAGTGGAAATTTAATCAGATTAAGAAAACAAAAACACAATTGTACATTTGCCTCAAATTTGAAATCTAAAAGTATACTAGCTGCCTTGACATTACAATGAATGATCTTGGGATGACCCGAGGAAAATTAGCTTAAAATCAACATAACAATATATTACATACACAAGTGAAGGAAGGAAAAAATATTAAGAACTTGCAATCTTCGTGAAGATCTTCCCCCCTCCACCTCCCCCATGTACATGACCATATCAAATATCCCTATAGTAATGACACTACACGGGTCGAACACTTCCCAAGTGTATTGTTCATTCCATCTTGAGCTGAAACTGTCAACAATTGTTCTTGTCCGGATCCATTTCTGTCCATACTTAAGTACACAATAAGCATCTGTGGTTCCTCGCCCATCCTTGGTCTTCATAGGCATTAGCCCCACGGCACTGAGAATCCCGAGTTCTAAAATCCCAATGCTAGGCCTCCATAGTTGCTTTGCTGTTGGCCTAAGGTCACTGCTATAGTGTGTTGATTCATCCAATACATGATAACCACCATCTAGACAGACTCTCAAATGGATTCTACTAGCAAATTTGATCTCCTTCTTTTGTTCCACTTCTGCAGTCACATGCTTTTCAATATTATACCACCGAGTGTTGACCGGCTTATGGTCTAGCCTCCTCTGCACAAGCTGCAAAGGGATCACTCATTTCCCCAAAATTTCGTCTTTGTTTGATCCTACTCTATCTTCCACTGTCAAAATCAAAGGCTCCTCGAAAGATTCAGCAACTACAAATATCAAGTCTTCATTCCACATTGGATGGATACTCCTACTTTGGGAAATTCTAGTTCTCAATGCTTGATTTTCCAAAGTGACCTCACATTGGGAATTAAATTGCATAGACATAAGACACAAAATATGATATGATATGATAATTTTTAAACAATTAAGACTTCCACCTGTTTACCACACAATATACAGAATAAAGAATACATTAATATTTCAAATAAATAAATAATCATTTATAATAAATTATAAACATAAAATAAAAAAGGACTTAATTTCTTATTTCAACAACATAAAAACAAATTGAAAAGAAAATTATTTCATTTTTAATTAGTAATTAAAAAAAAACTTGGTTGATTATCTTGGTATATAAAGTAGTCTCATATGCCAAGAGTTAGATTGCATACAAGACACGAAATACGATAATTTTTTAAAAAATATCACATTCGCACGCTTAGGATACACTACACAGGATAAACAATACATTAATATTTCAAATAAATAATCATTTGTAATAAATTATAAACATAAAATAAAAAAAAAAACTTAATTTCTTATTTTAATGATATAAAAAAATTTAAAAGAAACACATTATTTTTTATTAGTGATTAAAAAAACACATTATTTAAAATAAAATTTAATGATATAAAATTTTAGTATATGGAGTAGTCTTATATATCTGAAAGTTAAGTTGTATGAACATGCGACACAAGATATAAGAATGTACAAGATATGTTAATTTTTAAACAAGTAGAATATACACATGCTTAAAACTCACTATACTAAATAAGTTATACATTAATATTTTAAATAAATAAATAATCATTTTATAATAAATCATAAACATAAAAATAAAATAATTCATAATTTCTTATTTCAATATAATTAGTTAAATTGTAAAAATTATTATTATTATTGAAAAATACATTAATAGTGTATGTGCATTTTTTTATATTGGTCATATCATACATGAATTTTACTATTGTTAGTGAAAAACTTTACAGAATACTTAATAAAATATATCTCAGTTATGAATGACAATTTTACTTGACCAGGTGAGTACTCGATAAGATCTAATATGATTTTGGCGAATTTAGGCATTGAATAAACGAGTTTGGGATGGGTTCGGATAATATTTTTATTAACCGTATCGGATTTGGGTTGACTTTAAGGATTCGGATACTCACTACCTGTCATCCGTTTAATTAATATTTTAAAAATATTTAAAATAATTATTTTTATAAAAAAATTATCTATATATGCACCACTTTTTAATTATATTAATGCTATAATTATATTTAATATTTATATTATATGTTTTTATTAATTCAAAATAATAATTTTATAATGTTTACTTATTTTTTATTTTAAAAAATAAAAAAATATATTTTTAACGTAAACGGATTTAAATATTTAAATAAATAATTATAATCGGATTATGGATGAGTTTGATTATTAAAGGTGAATTTCTATGCGAGTTTGGGTACCTAAATTTTTAATCGGGTATTTAAACGGATTCAAATATTTATAATGTATTTGATTATTATTTTGTTATATGCTTTCATTATTTTTGAATAATCAAATCTAAAATATTCATCTCTCATATCAGTAAAATAATTGAAATGTCTAACTAAAAATCTAAAATTTAAAGTTCTATTTACAATTAAGGGATTGAAAAAGAGGTGGAGTGTTGTACATTTTTTAATATGTAACTCATCCAAGTGGAAACCATATATAATAATAAACCATCAAGAGAAAGAAGAAAATACAAGAAGAGAGAACATCACAACCATTAAAAAGACAAAGCTATTTAGGGACAAAGCACCAAAGTCTCCTTCATTTGTCATACCAACAATGGGGGTTTATTTTCACCTCATTTTACAGCAGTAAATTCTTCCCATTAGTGCTTCAATACAAAAAAATACTCAAGTTCATGATCAGTCTGCACGGAAAAGAGAAAAAAAAAAAAAAAAAAAAGGCTCCCATCGGCAATATATATATGCTTATCAAAACTGAAACATTGTATAAATTATACCCACCGCTGAAAATAACATCAAATGCAAACATTTCAAATTTAATATAAATACTTATAGATGGATGTGAGTATTTTGCAGATAAAAAAAATTCAAAAATTTCAAAGTGATATATATTTATTGACAGAAAAGTATTTTTTGAAAATTGAAATATATAATAAAAGCATTCAAACATAGAAAAATAAATAAAAAAATCTAAAAATTTCTCAAAACAGGAAAAATAGAATATCGAGAGAGCACCACGTAAGTATTTACAAAATATTTATTGCTTCAAGATTATACGTGTATATATATATGATTGTTTATCTATTTGAAATATTAATGTTTTACTTATTTAGTGTAGTGTGTACTAACTGTTTTAATGTCCTATTTTTTCAAAATTATTCTATCATGTACGTTTTCATATCTCATGTATCATGTTTGTGCAACCTAACTCTTGATATATGAGACTACTTCGAACACTAATCTAATCAACCAAGATTTTTTTATATTACCAATAAAAAATGAAGTTTTTTTTAATTTATTTTTGTGTCATTGAAATAAGAAATAAAGTTTTTTTTATTTTATATTTATAATTTATTATAAATAATTATTTATTTATTTAAAATATTATTGCATTACTTATTTAATGTAATGTGTTATAAGCGTGTGAATATCCTACTTTTTAAAAAAATTATCATATCTCGTATGTTTCCGTATATTGTGTCTCGTGTCTGTGCAACCTAACTCCTGATATATGAGATTACTTCATATTTTATTTATTTTTAATAAAAAAATAAAATATTATTTTTTAAAATTTTTTTTGTATCATTGAAATAAGAATTTAATTATTTTTTAGATTAATAATTTATTAGAAATGATTGTTTATTTATTTGAAATATTAATGTGTTACTTATTTAATGTAATGCTTTATAAGCGTGTGAATGTCCTACTTTTTAAAAATTATCGTTTCTCATGTCTTGTATTCATGCAACTTAGTTTATACTATATAAAACTACTTCATACACCAAACCAAATAAATTATTTTTTTATTTATTTCTATGTCGTTGAAATAAGAAATTAAGTATTTCTTTGGTTTTATGTTTATAATTTATTATAAATGATTATTTATTTATTTAAAATATTAATGCATTACTTATTTTGTAACGCCTTGACTCCAACCACTAGAGAAATTGTTTGCTTTGAATCAAGTCGGATCCATCCCATACTAGATCGGCAAGACCTGCACGGTTTCTGTCAAGCGAGCACGCTTAACCCTGGAGTTCTTTCAACTCTCCAGCCATTCCATTAAAAGGCGCATCTAATGATTAATTACCTCCTTTTTGATATATGATCTGATTCAATCTTGTATCCCGCATTCCACTACCCTAGCTAGCCTACCATCCTAGAAGCTTGCCAGGAGCCCCTCTACCCTCCCTTTTAGGATCGCTTTGCCGGATCGGGATGTCACAAGTTAGATGTCACTTGTATACAGATCATAAGAGCCTTAAGTATCTGCTTACGCAGAGAGTGCTTAACCTAAGGCCGCGTAGATGGTTAGAGTTACTTAAGGACTATGATTTCACCATAGATTACCATAAGGGTAGAGCTAATGTAGTTGCAGATGCTTTGAGCAGAAAGTCCTTGGTTGCCCTTCGTGCAATGAATGTTCAATTATCTATGGCTAGTGATGGTGCTCTTGTAGCAGATGATGAGACCTAGCCTACTTCAGCAGATCAGAGATGCATAGCAAGGTGATGAGACTATTACCAGGTGATGAGACCATTGCCAATTGAAAAGACCTGGTCAAAGAGGGTAAGAAGAAGGTTTGAGATTAGAGATGACTATTTGTACTTTGGAGATCGAATTTGTGTGCTTAAGATCTCAGATTTGAGGAGGAGTATCTTAGAGAAAGCCCATAGTAGTCCATATTTTATGCATCCAGGTAGTAATAAGATGTACCGAGATTTAAGGATGCAGTATTGGTGGTTGGCTATGAAGAGGGACATTGCAAGTTTTGTATCAAGATGCTTGACCTGTCAGCAGGTTAAGGCAGAGCATCAAGTCCCATCGGGTTTGCTACACTCTATCTCTATTCCGGAGTGAAATTGGGATAGAATTACCATAGATTTTATGGTTGGTTTGCCTACTAAGCCTAGGAAGAAAGATGCTATTTGGGTCATAGTCGATAGATTGACTAATTCAGCGTATTTTCTTCTAATTAGGATCGACTACACTTTGGAGCAATACGCAGAGCTCTACATCGTTGAGATTGTGAGACTTCATGGAGTTCCTTCCTCCATTATTTCTGATAGAGATCCGAGATTGAGGTTCTGGAAGAAGTTACATGAGGCTTTGGGTATTAGATTACATTTCAGCACAACCTTCCATCCGTAGAAGATGGTCAATCAAAATGGGTGATTCAAGTGCTTGAGGATATGTTGAGGGCTTGCATGATAGAGTTTGAGGGTAGTTGGGAGAAGTATATTCGACTGGTTGAGTTTGCCTACAACAATAGTTACCAGTCGAGTATTCAGATGGCTCCATTTAAGGCTTTGTATGGTAGGAGGTGTAGGACACATCTATCTTGGATGAACCTTTGTGAGGGTAAGTTAGTGGGTCCAGATTTGATCCAAGATGTGGAGGATAAGGTTAGGATCATAAGAGAAGAATTGAAAGCGGCTTCAGATCGTCAAAAGTCATATGCTAATTGAAACACCTCGAAATTTTTATTTCAAAACTATTTCCATTTAAATTTAATTGTTAAATTTTTTAGCCAATAATATTACGCCACGTAATATTTATTGGGATAGAAAAATTATTTTTGGTTCACTCTAAATTTTTTTCGATTAAAGATCGGACCAATTATTTTACCGAATTAGACCCGAATCGGATATTTTCGAAAAATACTGTGCGTCACTATTTTTTTCTCCCCGGCAACTTACCTTGGACGGTTTGTTTTATTTAATTATTAAAAA
>CANUEP010286441.1:0-24551 GCA_947857235.1 Jatropha podagrica | reverse complement strand
CTAATTAACTCCACAAATATTAATTATGCTCAATATCATAATCGAGTCCAAATAAAATATTTTTTTTCTCCCTCGGGTGATACCATTCATGACTCGCCTAAATAATATCATTTTAAGATCTGAAATTTTGGGGCGTTACACCCCCCCCTTAGGTTGTGCCATATATAAACAGGACCCACAATCTAGTATTACAGCTACAACATTTGACTTACCTAAGCTTAATTGCTTAAGAGATAAAATCCCATGGCATCCCCACTTCCTCTTACATCTTCAGAAGGTTAATCTATTTCTAGACCACCTTTGTTCAATGGTTCTAATTACTCTTATTAGAAAATCAAAATTGAAAACTTTATAAAAATCAATTGATATAAATTATTGGAGGAACATCATTACTAGTCCTTTTATTCTAATGAAAATTATTGAAACTCGAAGTATTTCAAAAATAGAAGAACAATATACTAATGCTGATTGGAGTGACATTTCTATAAATGAAAAAGCAATTAATATTCTTCACTATGCATTAGATCCAGTAGAGTAAAATAAAGTTTATAGATGTAAGTCTGCAAAAGAAGTCTGGGAAAAACTTAGAGTTACCCATATGGGAATAGATCGTGTTAAAGAATCCAAAATTAATATCCTTTATAGAGAATATGAAATGTTTACCATCAAAGAATGAGAGATTGCAGTTGACCTAAATTCCAAATTCATAAATATAGTTAATCTTTTAAAAACTCTCAAAAAGGAAATTTCAAAAGATGAGCATGTTAAGAAAATCCTTAGAATTCTACCCAAAAAATGGGATTCTATAAGAACTGTCATGATCTATAAAGAGACTTTGGTAACCTATGACCATTTGATTGGAGCTCTTATTTTAGAAGAGATGAAATCTTCTTTGACTTTAGAAGATAAGAAAAAGAAGGGACTGGCTTTGAAAGTACATTCTAGTAAAGAAAGTTCTTCTGATCTTGATAGTGATGATCTAGCTCTTATTGTTGGAAAATTTAAGAAGTTCTATAAGAAAGGTGGAAGGCCACAGAAAAAGTTTATCAAGAAGAAATTTTCACCTAAAAATAGTAACTTGCCTAAGAAAGAATCCTCTAAGGTGGTTTGTTATGAATGCAACAAACCCGACCATATCAAGCATAATTATTCTAAGTTAAAAAAGAAGTCAAAGAAAGAAAAGCTAAAATCGGAGTTTGTAACTGTATGAAGTGATTCAAACGATTCTAATTTCGAAAGTCAAAGTGACCAAGAGGAAATTGTAAATATTTATTTGATGGCCACTATCAATTTTGACTCTGAAGAAATCAACACTCCGACTTCAACACAGAAAGCTAAACGCTAGCAAAGCAGATGCAACAAACCAAAAGCATAATGAAAGTTATGTAAGTATATATGAACTTCAATTGAAAGTGATCATCTAGATACTTGTAATAACCTTTGTACTAAATTTGAAAAACTTTCTAAAAAGCATAAAGTTCTAAAGAAGGATTACAAAAAGTTTAAAACTGAAAGTGATAATTTGAAAGATGCTTTTTATCAAGTTACATGAAAAGAACTTATTATAGAGATCAAAGATTTGAAAGAATGTAATGAAAAATTTTATGAAAATCTAAAACACTTTGAAGAGAAATGTAAAAGTTTAAATTCTGAAAATGAATCTTTGAAAACTGAGATTAGAATTCTAAAGTCAATTTCAGAATCATTTTATAAAAAAAAGACAAGCTTTAGCTACGATAACATTTCAAAACAAATTCATGTTTTTGTTAAGAAAAATGCTATTTCTAATGTTGTAACATTAGAACATCAGAATTACTTTAAAAAATCTGGAAGTCTTAATGGAAAGAAAAATCATGGCAAGATGAATACACCTGTTACCACTAACCCTCCAAGATCCAATACATATTGGGTACCTAAATCTGCCTGACCTTTTCACGTGTGCCTAAGGACTGAGCTGAGAATAGAAATGTGGTATACGGATAGTTCTTGCTCTAAGCATATGATTGGTGATAGAAAGAAATTCACCAAATTAGAAAAGAAAAAGGGAGGTATAGTGAGCTTTGGAGACAAAGCAAAAGATAAAAGAGTTGGTATTGTTGTGGTAGGTTCAAGTCATTCAATAGAGATGTATGCTTAGTAGAAGGATTACATTATAACTTCTTAAGTGTGAGTCAGATTTGTGACAAAAATAGAAGAGTGATCCTTGAATTCTCTTGCTATGAAGTTCAGAACATGCATGATAATAAAACTCTTTTTATGGGAAAAAGGTGAGGGAAAATATACCTAGTAGACCTTTCTGATATGTATAACCCAGAAATATGCTTAGTTTTTGTTGATAATTCTAGTTTATTATGGCATAGAAGACTTGGACATGGAAGCATGCACCTTAGTTGTAAATTGTCTAAGAAAGATACAGTTCGTGGTTTGCCAAATTTAAAATTTGAAAAAGATCACATTTATGACCCTTGTCAATTAGGCAAGCAAACCATAATATCTTTCAAATCTAAGGGCATGGTTTCTACTTCTAGACCTTTAGAATTGCTGCACCTTGATTTGTTTGGACCCGTTAGTCCCTCTAGTCTTAGAGGTAAATCTTATGCACTTGTCATTGTTGATGATTACTCTAGATTCACCTAGACACTCTTCTTTAGAAATAAGGATGAGTCATATGACCTGTTTGTTCATCTTTGCAAAAGGATACAGAATGAGAAAGGATACAACATCTTTTCAATTAGACGTGACCATGGAAGAGAATTTGAAAATAAAAAATTAGATGCTTTTTGCAAATAATCAAGAATCTTCCATAACTTCTCAACACTTAGAACACCTCAACAGAATGCAGTAGTAGAACACAAAAGTAGCACACTCTAAGAAATGGCCAGAACCATGCTGATGATTCTAATTTACTAAAGTATTTCTCGGTAGAAGTTGTTAACACAACCTATTATATTCTAAACAGAGCATTGCTAAGATATAAATTGAAAAAGACTCTATATGAGCTATACAAAGGTAGAAAACCAAATGCTGGTTATTTTCATATTTTTGGGTGTAAATGCTTTATTCTAGATAACAAGAAAAATCATCTTACTGAATTTGATGTAAAATCTTATAAAGGAACTTTTCTAGAATATTATAGCAGTAGTAAAGCATATAAGGTGTTTAATAAGAAAACTTTAGTTGTAGAAGAATCTACTGATGTTGTTTTTTATGAATTGATTCTACTTTTAGAATTTTAAAAAATTATGGTGTTGTAAATTTTGATAAACGAAAGCAGAATGAACAGTCAGAACAACTAAAATATCCAGAACATGAGCAAAATGAGCTATCAGAATAGCCAAAACATAAGCAAAATGATGATAATCAGGCTGAACTTGAAAATGAACATGATGATCAGAACATAACTGAAAGTCAAATGCTAGAACTAGAAAATGGAGCTTTTGATTTACCAAAAGAGTGGCAATTCCACAAGTATCATCATTAGGAGGATATCATTCACAACCCTTCAAAAAGGATAATGACTAGAGCTCAACTTAAAATATATTTTAGTAATGTTGCTTTCGTTTCTCAGTTACAACCTAAGACTTTAGAAGATACTCAAAATGATGAAAGTTGAATTCTCGCTATGCAAGAAGAACTAAATTAGTTTAAGATAAACCAAGTTTGGAAACTTGTTTCTAGACCTAAAAACCATTTTGTTGTTGGAACAAAATGGGTGTTTAGAAATAAGCCTGATGAACATGGTAATGTTGTGAGAAACAAAGCAATGCTAGTGCCTCAAGGTTACAACCAAGAAGAGGGCATTGATTTTGATGAGACCTTTGCTCTGGTTGCTAGATTGAGGCCATTAGAATGCTTTAAGCATTTGCATATTTTAAAAACTTCATGTTTCATGAGAAAAGTACTTTTCTAAATGGTTTTTCGAAATGAAGAAGTGTATGTAGAACAACCACCCAATTTTGAAGTTTTTGATAAACCAAACCATGTTTACAAACTTACTAAAGCTCCTTATGGTTTAAAACAAGCTCCTAGAGCTTGGTATGAAAGAATGAGTAAGTTTTTATCAGAAAATGGTTTTTATGGAGGAAAGGTGGATACTACACTTTCTATTAAAAATAAAGCACCCGATATTCTAGTTGTGTAAATCTATGTTAATGACATAATCTTTGATTCTACTAATGATCATCTTTGTAAGGAATTTTCTAAGATCATACAGGAACTTTCTAAGATTATGCAGGGTGAGTTTGAAATGAGTATGATGGGAGAATTGAACTTCTTCCTTGGACTTCAAATTAAATAATGTGATAATAGAATCTTCATAAACCAAGGCAAGTATACTCGAGAATCATTAAAAAGGTTCAAAATGGAGAATGAGAAGGTATATGGCACACCAACGAGCCATCCTCAAAACTAAAAAAAAAAAGATGAAAATAGAAAGGATGTGGATATTAAATTTTTTAGAAGTATGATTAGTTCTCTATTATATCTAACTACAAAGAGACCTGACATTCACTTTAGTGTTTGTTTATGTGCTAGATTTCAATCATGTCTCAAAGAATCTTATTTAATTGTTATACAAAGAATTCTAAAATATCTTTGTAGAGCTTCTATTCTTGTTCTATGGTATTCTAAAGGTGATATATTTGATCTTGTTGGTTATAGTGATTCTAATTTTATAGGAAGCAGAATAGATAGAAAGAGCATGTCTGAAACTTCTCAGTTTCTAGGTAGCGCCCTTATACCATAGTTTAGTAAGAAGCAGACTTCTATTGCTCTCTCTACTGCAGAAGCAAAGTACACTGCTGCTATAACCTATGTTGCATAAGTTCTATGCATCAAACAATAATTGGCAAACTATGGTCTGAAATCAGAAACAGTTCCAATTAGATGTGACAACATAAATTCTATTAACTTGTCTAGAAATCCAGTCCAACACTATAAAACCAAGCACATAGAACTCAGACATCACTTCATACATTATCATGTTCAAAAAGGTGATGTAGTAGTTGACTTCATCCGTACTTAAAAGTAATTGGCAGAGATTTTCACTAAGCCTTTAAATGAAAATAATTCTACTTGATTAAAAGAGAACTCTCTTAATTTTAGAACACTATAAGCATGTTCTAAATGCTTTATATATTTGAGATTGAAAAACCTGTTCTGTGTTATGTTTTTAAAATCTTATTCTGTGTGAGTGTTTCTTTGAAAAACGTTTTTGTGTGTAAAAGAGCTATATAAGGTTCTAATTTGGAATTCTAATGTCACCATCAGATTCCATTTTTATTAGACAAAACAAAATAGTCAATTTTTTATTTTTTATTTCCTTTTTATTTTCTTTATTTTTTTTCTTTTATTTCACTTCACTTTATTTTTTTTAATAGCAATTTTTTGTGTCAATTTATTTATTTAAATTCTTTTAACGGTTTTGCATCAATCGTTTTAGTTTTTTTTAAGCATTACATTTATTCTTCTTTTTATTCCTCTCTCCCACGTCTCTGTCATAACTTCTCTTTTAAGTTGTTTTCTCTCGCTCTCTCTCTCTCTTTAAATCTAACTTCTTTTAATTATTTTCTCTTTCTTTAATAAAAAAAGCTATTTGCTCTTCTTTGTCTTTATCTATCTCTCAACAAAACCCTATTCTTCTTTGTTCTAAAATCTGAGACATGGCAAAGACTGATTCCTCCTCTTTTGATTCCATAACTAATGAGGAGCTGCAACTCCTCATGAAATTGACTAAGAAGTACCAAAAGTAAGAGAAAAAATTGAAGAAATCGATAATGAAATCAAGCTCAGGGAAAAAGAAATCGGAGAGAAAAATAAAGAAATCGAAAGGAAAAAAAGTGAAAGAAAAGGGTTTAGCTTCTCGTGGCTAAGGTAAGTTTGTTCGATCCCTAAACTCATTTATGCACTCTTATGGAAGTTCTTTGGGAAACCAGAGTTCAATTTTAGAGAGTCGTTTGAGTTTCAAGGGTGGATGAAGTTCTTATCTATGAGTAAACCTTGTTATGAGGGTGTTGTGAAGGAATTTTAGGGTTCTCTTAGAAACATTGGTCCAGAAGTGTTCTCGGTGAAAATCGATGGAGAAACCCGAGTGTTATCCTACACAAACCTGAGAAATATTTACAAAATTCTAAACACTGAATCTAGGGTAAAGAAGATTAAGGAAACCACTAGGGTTGATGATTATAAAAAGGATGAGTTTATAAAGAAAATCACTAGAAGGGGATCTGCAGAAAAACAGAGTGTGATTGAATGCTCTAATCTAAATGAGAATATGAAGTGGTCATACAAGTTAGATGTACACTACATCTATCTTAAGAGCGGCTCTCTCACTTATGTAAATTAGGTTGAACAATGAACAACGTGGCACATAGTTGAAAAGAAGCTTTTCAATTTGTGTTATGCTATTTGTGATAAAATGCAAAGCAATCCAAAAGGCTACCCTATATTATGGTGTTAACTCCTATTTTTGAGTTTCTAGGATTAGATTTGGAAAAGAAGAGTTACAACAATGTTTCTAAATTAGACAACAATTCTTTGAAATTGAAAGATGAGGAAGATAAAGAAGAAAAAGAAAAAGGAAAGTTTTGAGAAAGAAAGATAAGAAATGAAGAAAGAAAAAGAGAAAATAAGCTTAGAAAAAGTGAAATCTGAATGTAAGAAGAAAAAGAGAAAGTTAGAAAAAGAAAAGGAAAGAGTAGAAAAAGCAAAAAAAGGAGAAAGAAACTGAAAAGAAAAGGAGGCAGAAATACAAGAAGAAAATGGGAAAGAAGCTGAATTAGAAACATAATTAGAAAAAGAGATAGAAAAAGAAGCTGAGATTGAAAATGAGAAGGAAGCACCTCAAGGTAAAGAGGAATCTCTGGATCTTGGAGCAAATGAACCTGAGATGGCTAGAAAGGATGATGAAGTAGTAATAGTTGAAGACAATAGTGATGCTGAAACTGAAAAATTGGGGATAAGTGATGAAGAAGAAAACGAGTTACAAATTGAAACTAGAAAGTCTCATGTTAAGAAAGACAAAGAACCTGAAATGACAGAGACAGAGAAGCAACTCATTGAGGAGCACAATAATGAGCCTAATGAAGCCATTAAGCATGGAAAAGCAGTAATAGCTCTTACTCAGTCATTGATTGCTTCTATGGAGAAAATAGAAGATATAAATGTGAGAAAACTTGCTACTCTAAAGGTAAAATCTAAACATTTCCCTCCATCCTCTAATAAGACAAAGAGCGCCAAACAGATAGCTGGGAGGTTGCCTAATTGAAGAGGCAAACCACCTTTATATCTTTCTTCTAAGAGATCCGAGAATCCCACTGAAACCTCACCTGCTCAGAACCTTGGGCATTTTAAAAGGCAAAGAACAAATTCAAAAAAACTCAGTGACTCCTTCCTAACATGTTCTAATTATGTGTTTTTATTATTTTTTGAGCTTCTATTAATTTTTCTTATTTTGTTTATTTCTCTTTGTGTAGGTAACTTTGAATTTTTATATTTTTATTTTTATTTCTTTTTGCTCTGATCTGATAACCCTCTTTTATGATGACAATAAGGGGGAGAACACATAGGTACATTTTGATGCTTAAGTACTCAGAGGAAAACACAGGCATATTTGTTTAAGTACTTAAATTTTTTTGGTTTCATGTTCTAATCTTGTGATGTTCTTATTCTAATGTTTTTTTATGTGAACAGAATATGCTTTTTATGCTCTGATTGATAGACTTTAGAACTATGTTCTAATTCTAAAAGTCCATTTCTATTTTATGCTCTATTTTAAATCCCTTATGCTTTAATTGCACTTATTCAGGGGGAGTTTTATATGTGTCTTAATTTTGCTTCATTATAAATCTATTATATTTAGAACTTGTATTTTGTTGGCATGCATAGACTTAGGGGGAGCACATGTTTTTTTGTTTGATAAATGTATTGATTTTGTCGTCATCAAAAGGGGGAGATTGTTGGCTTAAGAGTCAATTTGATCTTGAGATTGTTGGCTTAAGAGTCAATTTGATCTTGAGATTTTGATGACTATGCAAAATAAATAAATTTAATATTATTGTATGTGCTAAGTTATTTTATGCAGATTTTTATGAAAATGCTAAAGAAGATAAGTTTCTACAATCCAAGATTTTTGAAGACAATAAAAGTTATTGAAGATCTTTTAGGGGTTAGTATCTTAGAATTTATTGTAGGATAGAGAGAATATTTTTTTATAAGCACAAACTCTATTTTTATCTCTTTTAAAAATCTTTTTGAGATATTTTTGAAAGTTGCCTTAAAAAGAGAAATCAAATCTTTTATTTTTAATTCTATTTACCTAAATTAAAAAGACTTTGACTTAAGCATTTTTGGTAATAAATAAATGAGTATCTGTAAAAGAATCATTGGCTTTTATTTTTGAAAAGTCAAAATACTCATTAAAGCTATATTTTCAAATGCGATCTTCATCCCTTTTATAAATATGTTTTCCTTCTTTTGAAAATGCAAGCGATTTTGTGTAAGAGTAAGAGTTCATTGTTTCAAGAGATATTTTTCAAAGTACTCTCTCTCTATCCACTTCATTTCTTTTCATTTATTTTCTTCAAGAGATATTTTTAAGAGAAAAGAAATTTTGATAATAACATTTTCTAAAGAACAGTTTTGAACGTTAATTATGTTTTCAAAATCTGTTTTATGTTCTTCCTGTGCATATGATTATGTTTCTCTTTGTCCATATAGATTTCTATAACCTGTTGTTGATTAGAGACTTTTAAATGAAATAAATTTGTGTATTAGTCTAGGTGAAAAACTATGGTGTGACAGGTTATCAAGCGACCTTTTCCTTGTATGGGATTTAATGTCTTGATGTGAGTTTTTGTTCTCTGCAAAAATAAAAAGGGTAGAGGTTGACTTGAACCTTTAAAAATTTAGTGGGACAAATGTTAGATCTAAGTGTTGATCTATTTCCTTAAAGTTGGTTTGTCTCTTACCCTAAAAAAGAGATATCATAGTGGAGGATCTCAATATGAGTCTTGGGGAGTGGATGTAGATGAGTTAGTGCCAAACCACTATAAATCTTTGTGTTTATCTTCTTTTATTTTCTGAACTTGTAATTGATTATTTTCTATTTACACAACCATTAATTTTTTAGAAATGCTAAGTTGTTAATAAGTTCCTATTTCTAAATGTAAATGAGCTTTATCTTTGTGGAACATTAGAACTATGGATTTCTGCATTGTGATTATACCAAATTCTAATCAGTCTTTCTATATTAAAGTATAATTCACAATCTAAGTTAAAATCAGTTTTCTGATCTCATATCAGCTTTGTGAGGTAAGTTCTAAACGTAATAATAGTTCTTCACAAAATCTTTCTACTTTTGTATAAGCTTTATGAAGCAGTTCCAAATGCAATAACTGTTCTTTACAAAGTCATTCTAAACTTGCAATAGTTTTGTGAGAAAGTTCTAAACTTGATAACTGACTCTCACATATGCTTTCTATTTCTGTTGGGTTGTGCTATATATAAACAGGACCCACAGTTATGAACCAGTGTCAGACCACTCTAGATGTGACACCAAAGGTATTGACGGCATCAATCACAAGGATCCCTCTAGCTATAAGCAATCCATTATACTAATCATGAGAACCCAAATGGGGATACCACCATCATGCTCTCTATGTTACAGTATAAGGTAGAGGTAAAACAATGTCTATGGTCTTGGTTGATAATGGCTCCACTTTGAATATGTGCCCCCCTAAGGTTGTAAGTTGACTTGGGTTAACTTCTGAAGGTTTTTCCCCCTTTCGACTGGACAGTGAGAGCATATGATAACAGGAAAGTTTTGGGCATGGTTGACCCAAAAGTTGCTATCGGGCTTGTATAATTACTATACCATTTCAGGCAGTGGACGTCTTGCATGTTTTAATCTCCTCCTTGGAATACATTAGATTCACAAGGCTAAAACAGTAGCCTCCTCTCTCTATCAAAATCTAAGGCTTCCCCCATGAGAATGTAGTGGTTACTATCAAAGGGGACTTGGCGAGAAAATTTGGAAATTCAACTAGAACCCATTGTCTACCTTCTCACCGACTTCTCATTAGATTTTGTTCAATTCATAGAGGCGAAGCCTAGTAAAGAACTATTCCCTATGAATTTGACCCGCATAATAACCCTCTAGTTATTAATATTGATCATGGCTATGTGCTATTTTCCAGGTATCAGACTTGGCCGAGATGAGCAAGGCATAACCATCTTCACTGAACATCCAATTGTTGAACCCATATTCTGTCTTGGATTCAAAATGACTGACCAAGTTCGAAAGGGTTGGAAGATGCCAAAATGCTAGCTAAGAAAAGGGGTGATCCTAGGGACATTCAAATGCACCCATGGTTAGCAATAGACTATCCTACATGCTTGGCAAACATAGTGTCGAGCCTTAAGAAAGATGGCAATATCAAAATTTGCATTAATTACCGAGGATCTAAACAAGGCATGCCCTTAGGATGATTTTCCACTGCCCCACATCAACCTGCTTATTGATAGAATAACAGGATCCAGTTTTATTTCAATAATAAACTTGTATGCAAGGTATAATCAAATACCAGTTAATCCACAAGATAAGCCAAAGATTTCATTTTTTGCTCTATGGGGTACATTTTGCTACATAATGATGCCTTTTGGATTAAAGAATACTGATTCCACTTACTAGAGGATGGCGACTACTATCTTCCATCACTTGATGTACAAAAACATAAAGATATATGTTGTTAACATGGTTGTCCACACTAGGGATGCACCAAGTCATTTAATTGCCCTCAAACAGTTCTTCTCCAGATGTTATCAGTACTCTTTTTTATCATCCTGAACAAAATTCTATCAGTCCTTCAAATTCCCATTTTATGTTGAAGGACTCTACACTATAAAGTTTTTTCCACACCACTAATTCTTTTTTGCTTCTGCTTTTACTTCTTTGTTTACCAAGAAAATGGGTGACAGTAGTATTCCCACTTTTGAGATTGAACAAATGGTTGAGAGGATAGTCGCCGCCAGCTTAAAGAAACTCCTCCACTTTGATAAGGGGAAAGAGCATGTTGTTCATGTGGAAGATGAGGAGAACAAAGGAAAATCAAAAAAGAAAGAACAAGCCGATGAAACATGGTAAGATGAAGAATTCTTTGCCAAAAAAGCGACAACCAACAAAGCCAAGTCTGAGTAGTCCCTTTTGAAAAGCTTGAGAAAATGGATAAGAAAATTGAGAAGCTTCACGTCTTCATGAAGTTCAAGGGGTTGGATCAATACCTAGACTTAGACGATGATGAATATGAAGAGCTTGAGCTAAAAATCACTATTCATCTGACTTATAAGATGCCTAAGGTTTTTAAATACGATAGCACGGGTGATCATAAGGTTCATGCATGCAATATAGGGTAGTAATGGAGTTGGCGGGTCTGCCATCTAAGGAAATCTTGAGGATGTTCCATTTTCTTTAACTAAGTCAGCCCATACATGGTTTTACAATCTCGAGAAGAAAGTGAGAAGAGGTTGGAATGATCTCACCACCGTATTTCTAAAAGAATATGCGTACAACCTCCAAATGAGTGTCAACTTGAGGGATCTTGAGACCACAGGCAAAAGAGTGATGAGACCTTTTCCGATTACATGGCTAGATGGAGATCCAAAGCACTCAAATAGGAAACAAACCTGACATCAAGGAGCAAATCAAGATTTTCACTAAGGGTTCCTTACTAGATTTTAGAGAAAAGATGTACTACATGCTATTGACTAAGTTCTCAAAGGTCTACGAGGCGGGAACTTCCATTGAGGACAAGCTACTAGAAGATAAGACGTATCGGCATCACATGAAAAATTTCAACCGATCAGGGTTTCAAGGATCAGGTTCTTCAGGAAATCTACCAACTCCAATAATGCCCCTACCATGGCTACTTTGGATCTATGGGTTGTAAATATGCAACCTATAAGGTTCTCTAACTTCGGTGCTCCCTTGTTTAAAATGTTTGAAAAAGTCAAATTTGCGAATTTATTACAACCGCTAACACTAAGACCGCCTCCTAGTCCTTTAGCTAAGAATTGCAATCATAGTGCATTTTGCAAGTTCCATTAGGGAAACGTTCACACTACTGACTAATGCTTAAGGTTGAGATGCAAAATCCAAAATTTGATTAATGAGGGAAATGTGATAGATCTAGAGACGTCAAGGCTAACACCTGAACTAACCCGCTGCTAAACTTGTGTAAGCTGCTGCCTCCTAAGAACTTTTATATGGTTGACTTTAGCAAAACTCCCGAAGAGGTGATGGTCGAGTTTCAAAAAGAAGAGAGAGAAATAGAGAAACTCCTAGAGCAAATGTTTGTAAGGGTCTTGAATGTTTGGGAGGACACTAACAAAGAATGGTTGAACCCTGTGAATGAGTGGGTTCAGAGCAAAGATAATTTATTAGTGAATCCCATTACTCTCGACATATGGAGTAATGAGGAGGAAGAGGAAGCAAAAAAGGTGAACAATATGAATTGCAGTGACCGAAAGTACCAGCCATGTATGATTAGAGCTAAAGAGGAAAATGAAAAGGCAAGCCCTTTAGTTAAGAAAAAAATAGATGTAAAAGATGATGCACTGATTAAGCAGCTTAAGAGAACCCATGCCAATGTCATCATCTTATCGAAGAAACACCGAGAGGCCCTACTAAAATCAATGGTTAAGATTTCTATTTCATCAACAACCTCTGTCATACATCCTATAGGTTTAGTTCAACATAAGCCCTAACAATCACTTTTTCTAAGGATGAACTTCCATTTGAGGGTAGGAATCACACCAAAGCTCTATTCATTACAGTTGAGGTGAGAGGAAGAGTCAATAGCAATGTCATGATAGATGATGGTTCTGCTTTAAATGTATGTCCCTTAACATTATTGTCCAAGTTCAAAATGAATGTTTTTGATTTAGAACCTTCTTATGTGGCCATTTGTGTATATGATGACTCAAAGAGATAGGTTGAAGGTATTTTCAAGGTTATAGTGAAAGTGGGACTGATCAAGAAAGAAAAAGAATTCATAGTGATTGATATTCCCCTAAATTTTGTCTTGCTTTTGAGGCATCCATGGTTCTTTTGGATGTGTTCCTTCTACTTTGCACCAAAAAATCAAATTCTCCTTTAATGGAGAAATGATCATCATCTCAGCTGCTAGTGAGAAGAGAGTGGCTGCCCTAAGCATGGATAAGTAGATTATTCTTCCATGCACTAGCTTTCAAATAGCAGCCTTCAGTACAAATATGGGGCCCACTTGTCTCTAACATCATAAAGCGAATGAACTTTGAAGAGGGTAAAGGGCTTAGTAAGAACCAATAAGGCATAACCGAGCTGTCGGAGATCCAAACATAAAGGTACCATATGGGTCTAGGGTATAAGTATGGAATTGAGTCAAAAGACACACTTGACTGGTATGATACAGATGGACATTTCATCCACTTGAGTGATCAATCCTCTCCATGTTTACTAATAGGGCCTTTTGAGTATAATAATAAAACATATCCGAGTCTGGAAATCTTTTCAGATGTGATCAATGTCCTCAAGGTTGAGCTTGAGAGATAAGAGCAAAAGAAAGAGGTGAAGAAAGAAGACGAAGGGATTAAGGGGCCAAGGCAACCAAGATCAAGGATGAAGAAGAGCGAGCTGCTAAAAAATAAGAGGGAGAGAATAAAAAGGAGAACTATTGAAGTGACTGAGGATCCTACAGATCAAGACTGAAGGCAATCAGAGTGTGCATCAAAGAGAGCTTTGAGGAGGTCAAGTCCCCATCTTTCGTTTTAATTTCTGATGTTAATGAGAATGATTGTAATGAACTAGCCATGCTTTTTAATGAAATGGACTTCAATTTTGCTTCCTGAGAATTTCATTAACCAAGTAGATAAGCTCATATGCATTTTTTCATAAATGCATCACACACGCATGAATTTAATAATGGCACAAAAGATAACCCATAGAATTTATTAATTGGGCTTAACCTAACGCAATAATTGAACATAAAATTTCAAAACTTGCTCATGGACAAAAAGGAAGCTAACACATGGAGTTATGAGGACATGCTAGCTATTGATATATCTACAGTTGAGGACACTATTCCATTGTATCCTTAGGCCAAGCGAATGAAATAGAAGAGAAGAAGATTGAGACCAGAATGCCAAAGAGATTAGAGAGGAAGTGACTAAGCAGATTGACACCGAATTTTCAGAAGTGGTTCATTATAGAAGAAGATTAAGACCAGAATGCCAAAGAGATTAGAGAGGAAGTGACCAAGCAGATTGACATCGAATTTTTAGAAGTTTTTTCATTATCTTTATTGGTTAGCCAACATTGTCCTAATTCTCAATAAGGACGGATGAGTCACAATGTGTGTGTATTATCGTGACCTAAATAAAACGTCACCAAAAAATGATTTTCCTCTTCCTCATATTGATATCCTAATATATAGTGCAGCTATGATGGGATGCTACTCAATTATAGGTGGAATTGCAAGATATAATCAAATTCTCATAACACTGTTAAATAAAGCCAAGACAACTTTTGTCATGGAGTTTAGAACTTTGTACTACCAGTTAATGCCATTTGGCTTGAAGAACACTCGACCTACTTATCAAAAGATGGATATTACTTTATTTCATGACATGAGTTAGAAGTATACATTGATGATATGGTTATCATGACAAAGACATCGAAAAAGCATCCAACAGCTCTGGAGCATTTCATGGACAAAGTTATCAAGTATAAGCTATCATTGAATCCAAAGATGTGTGTGTTCAAGGTAAACTCACGTAAATTGCTAGGATTCATTGTTGGTCTAAAAGGAATAGAGATCAATCCATATAAAATCAAGGCAATTCAATAGATGGAGCAACCTAAGATGGAGAAGCAAGTGAGAAGTTTTAGGTAAGATTCAATATATCAATAGATTCATATCAAAATTGCCTATCATATATAATCCAACTTTCAAGCTACCAAGGAAAGACCAACCAGTCAAGTGGAATGATCACTACCAAATAACTTTTGTCAAGAACTATTTGTGAAGTCCCCTAATTTTATACCCACCTAAACCAGGAAATCCATTCATCTTATACTTGATTGTGGAAGATGCCGAAATTAGCACTATACTAGCATAAGCTGATGAAGCAGGTGTTGAAAAGGCAATCTATTACTTGAATGACAATCCCCCTCCAAATAAGTAGAAATCCAACTTGATCAAGAGAACTTATTTAGCAATGGTTTAGGTAACCAGAAAACTTCATCACTACTTTCAATTTTACAAGGTAAAAGCGGTTTCCATAATGGATTCGATTAAATACTTATATGGGACACCAACATTGGTAGGAAAATTAGCAAGGTGGTTAATCTTGTTGTCTGAATTTGACATTGAATACATTACAAAGAAGACATTCAAAAGACGAGTAGCTGTAAATCTTCGAGTAGCACATCCAGTTGAAGATCATGAATAGTGGAAAATCGACCTTCCTTATAAACATTTGAATTTAATAGAAAAAAAAAGAATGAAAACTCCACTTTGATAGGTCAGCTCATAGTAAGGGAGCAGGAGTACGTGTCTTATTAGAATCATAAGATTTACTTACAATCAAGAATGAACAGAGAAAATGCAAGATTTTCAACCTTGTAATCAAAAACCTCCCTTCATCTCTTAAACCCTGACCTTATTTATAAGCAAATGGCGAGATGAGGTGGCCTTTTATGGCTTAGATGGCAAGGGCGGCTAGTGGACTCCAAAATTGGCCCAAGCCCATTTTTACTAAACTAGTTTAGATGCATGCAAAACAAGGCAGTGCTTTGGGGTGCTTCTACACGATGGAACCACTTTTTAGGTTTAAATATCATTGCAAAGTTATGAGTTCTAGCAAGGTTTACCAGTTAGCAATTGTGCTTATTTTTCAAATATAGCAATCATTACTCCTAAAACAGTTCCATCATCCAAGGTGCAACTTAATCTAAAATTACAAAATAAGAAAATGAATTATTCAATAAGAGCATGTATTAAAATAAACTTATGCATATAAATTTTAGATAGACCCAAGTTGTACTAATTTACATTTAATTTTCAGACATGTTAATAAAGAAGGAAAAAAAAAAGGTCTAGGAACTTTTGCTACATAAGAAATAAATAATTTGTCTTGATAAATTTAGAAAATTGATCTTTAACACCTATGTAAAAGTTTGCAAGATGTAAAAGAAAAATGGATAGCAGAGGGGCCCCTTAGGCCTATAACTACTCTAATGCTTAATTTTATAAGGTAATGATAGACAATTATACTTCAATGAGATAGATTAATATTGTGTACTTGAGTAGAAGGTTCAATCCCCTTGATATAAAGGTAAAAGAACTTTTGATTAGACTTATAGTTGACATCTTTATTGGTCATGTATTTGAAATACCAGTTGAATTGGTATCTCAGAGTGATTGACAGTCAATTTGAGAGCCCTCTAAGAGATCTAAAAGACCCTATATATTGGAGTCTTGGCTTGTCCACCAAGTTACAATACAAAAACATCGATGTTCACTAACTTAAACACTATGTTGGTAAATACTGTTGCAACATCGAGAAAAAAGCTAGGAAACCAATATCAGAAAACTAAGAAAATCGATGGATATAACAATGACGGAATATCGACGAAATGCCAACTAAAATTATCGACGGACAGGAATCAATTGGCAAATATTGGCACTGGATTCAAGATGGAGTTTTAGTGAGGAAATACCAACATATTTAAAGATAGAATATGGCGAGAAAATAAGATTGTAGACATGCTAACATTGTCAACCACAAATTTACGTCGTTAAAATTACTAATGCAACATGATCTCAGTGGTTATTATTTTACTAATGTAACAGAAGTGCCAAGGAGGAGATTTCCATATACACTTATTTATCAATGGATGTTCAACTATTATCTAATGAAATGTTCCTTCGATAAGCATTACACTAAATCCATCTTATTCTCCTTTATGCGCCATTCTTCCTTTTTTGCTTTCTCCATCAACCAAATTTCTTTAACTATCAGTAGAATTTTCCATTGGTAAATGTTGATTGTTTTTTATTGTTAGTTGGAAATTAAGAATAGGTCTTCTCATCTTATTTGGATTTTATGTAAAATATATTTTTTTGGTCTATAAAACATAATTAGGTCCCAGATATAACCGCACTAGTTCATGTGTCCACCCATTTATCTAATTTGTGGACATTTTTACATGTGATTTTAATTAATCATTAAAAAGCTAAAAAAATAGCAAAATAGTTGTTCAATTTGAAATTATTATGGGTCCATTGGGCATGCATCTATCATGAGTACATTAAGATAGGTGGATAAACGATCAAGGCCTATTTAGTTCAAAATGAAGGAAATGAGAGTAAGAAGAGTTCAGGAGGGGGAAAAGCAAAGATGAGAGGGAGATGAGAGAATATAAGAAATTAGGGGGATTGAAAAAGAAAATGTGGACATAAGGTGACCTAAATGCATTTAAGCAATTTGATTTATTTGTATAGAATCTCGTGTCATTTACAACATTAATTTTTCCTATATATAAGGATGCAAAGAGTGCCCTTCAAGCAAGTTGCACCTTCTAGAAAATCTATATAAAAACCCAAAGTTTCCTGAATATATACAACTTTACATTCTATGGGTTTTAGGCCCAAATTGCCTTCTTTGCACTATCTTTATATAATGATCTTTCCTAAGCTTTGCCAATTAGGGCCTTTAATTTGAGAAAGATTCTTAGGCCAGTATCAATGGTAATACCTACACATGAGTTTTACTTAGCCTAGAAACCCATGTGCATCCAAAGGTGCCCTACGACTATCAAAAGATGTAATGGCCACTTGAAAGGATGCATCTTTGATAGATTTTATTTCTCCATTCTTTCTATAAATGGTGGAATAGAGCTGCCCCTTATAGTTTTTCATTCTCGTGATCTATTATCAATTCAACTAATAATTTCCCATTTTCAATTTTTGATTGATCTCTCTTATTGTCATTACTTTTCATTTTTAAAGATGTTAACCGAATACCCCACCAATGAGGATGTTCTAGTAATAATGTAACCTACCTATTCTTCTTTTACGGTCTATAAAGTAGTCCATACGGATGTGGACTCTAGCCACAAAACTCACAATCCTTGCTTTAAGAGACATATGTTAACTATTACAAAGTTATCTTTTACGCTTCTAAATCATCTTGTCTCTATTGGCTGCTTTTTGTCAATGACTTGTCTAGAAAAAAAAGTTGGAGAACTGGCCAATTCACTCAACTGATTTCCTTTCTTAGAGGTCTCACATGGACCTTCTTTCAAACTTCCGTGGAAGTTGGTCAAATTTATTATCTCCTAGATTTATGTTGCCATATCATCCCTACTTATCGGTCCTTACTTCTTCTAGTGCTCCATAAAAGAGAAAACAAAAAAGCCACAAGTAGTTGAAAAGAATATTATTGTAGCTCCTATGGAATGATATAAAGGGACAGGTGGGTCCCGTTTATATGGATGGCACAGCCCAAGAGGGGGGTGAATTGGGCTTTCTAAAAATTTTCAAATTCAAAAGCACCAAATTAGAATTCTATTTGCAGCGGAATTTAAACCTATAAGTAAGAGACAGATATTCAGTTTAGAATACTCTTACAACACAGTTCCAAGATTAGAAGGACTATGTGAAGTACAGTTATTGAAATTAGAACTGACTCACATGCCTTCTTACAAGAATAGAACAACTCAGAGAAGAAAAGTTGTCAAGATTAGAATAGCTTCACTGAGTTACTGCAAGATTAGAAAGACTTTGCAAAGAAAGATATATACGATTAGAACTTCTTCACAAACCTTTTTGTGACTTTAGAAAATGGGTTAAACTTAAAGATTTGAAATGAAATAACTTTAGAATAACCAACTAGAATTTCAAAAGATTATGATGCAGAAATCCAAAGTTCTAATTTTATACAGAGATAGAGCTTACTCACAATTCAAAATTGAACTTAAATTAATTTAGCATTTTTGAAAATATAAATACTTGTGTAAACTTAAAATAATCAAACAACAACTTTGGAAAGGAAAGAACATAGACACAATGATTTATAGTGGTTCGGCACTAACTTGCCTACATCCACCTCCAAAGACGCATCTTGAGATCCTTCACTATGTTATTTCTTTTCAGTGGTAAGAGACCAACCAACAGTATAAGGAAATAAATTTAATCACCTAAATCTAACCTTAACCCACTAGATTTCATAGGTTCTAGTTGACCTTTACCCTTTTTATTTTATAGAGATTAGGAAACTCAGATCAAGACTTTAATATCTCACTCAAAGAGAAGGTTGCTTGAACACCTATAACTCGACAGCTTCTGAACTAAGCTGTTACTCAAATATTTTTCTTTTAAATATCTCTAACCACAACAGATTACAAAGAAATCTATATGAAAAGAGAGAAATGCAGAAATAAGCACATAAGAACAGAATACAGATTTAAACTTAGAAACATAGACCTGTTCTTCAGAAAGAGATGAAAATAGAAAATCTTTTCACTTCGATGATATATCTTGAAGAATAAACAATGAAAAGAAAATAAAGGGGATTGAAGAGAGAGCTTTGAGAGATTTTGAATGCTTGAATAATGGCTCCAACTCTTGTCCCACGTTAATAAGCAGACACAGAAACACTTTTATAAAGAGATGATAGTTTACCGTTTAAAAATTTTGAAAGCATTAAATGAGACTATCACAAGTTTTGGCTAAAGTAAGATGAGGCATGGGTGGTATTGAAAACCAGAAAATAGATTAGTTGTAACAGAGTTCTGACAGTTGAGTTCAGAAACTCTACTACAGACCAGAATGCAATAAATAGCCGTTAAGAAGATTTGCTCCAAGGATCTTTTGGAAAGAAAAACGTGGAGAGCAAGTTTTGATCATTTCTTTCAGCTTTTACGTTAAAATATTTAAAATTAATTTTTGAATGAGAGAAAGAAGAATATCATTTTATGCTTATAGTCATTATTTCTCTCAAACCTACATTAATTAACTAAGACACATACCAACCCAAATAATTCTTCCAAGTCTTCATGGTCTTCAAGCAAATGCCTTGAATGTAGGAAATAATTTCTTCAATTAATCCTTAATAACAAAATCTGCATAAAATATTTTTAGCACAGACATAAAATATATAAATTTATTTGGTTTTAAAATAATCATCAAAATCAAGAGTAGAAATAACCTTAAGCCAACAATCTCCCCCTTTTTGATGATGACAAAACTAATAAATTTATTAACAATAAATACATGTGCTCCCCATAAATTTATGCATACAAAAAATGCAAGTCCTAAAATCAGTAAATTTATCATGAAGTAAACGATTGAGACTTACATGGGTTCCCCCTGAATATATGCAGATATGGCTTATGAAAATCAGAATAGAATGAAGATTAGAATCTGACTTTAGAATGAGAACGAAGTTCTAAAGTTTGGAAGTCAGAGACAATTATATAGAAAAACACATTCTATTCTCAATATTAGAATATAAGATAATCAACATTAGAAAACAAGTAATACACAATTAGAATTCAGCATTTAAGTGTCACTGTGTTTATCAAAGGCTATGTGCAGTGCAGTGTTCTCCTCCTTTTTGTCATCAGAAAAGACAGTAAAAATAATCAAGTAACAAAAAGTCAATCAACCAAATTAAAAAAATGTAAGCTGCTCCACAACACACAACGAGAAAAACTAATAAACACATTGCTATTTTCAAAATGAAAGAAAATGAAAGCAACACACAAGCAAAAGCATACACTAGCAGCAGACAACAAACAACAACAGAAGGTATCAAAGCGTCATCAGGGGTCAGTTTTAGCCTTTTTATCGCTATGAATAACTTGGGCAGTAGAAGGAGAAAAAGGTCTTTTAGAGGTAGAAGGAACAAGAGGTTTGCGGCCCTTAAAGATTGTGTTTTGAGCAGTGCTCTTAAACCTTTTTGCCTTTTCAGAAGAAGGTGCAGCAGGTTGAGGAGAAGGTGCGGCTGTGCTTTTGAATTTCTTCTATTTTCCAATAGATTAAGGAGCAGCAGATTTGACTCCAAGGAGAGCCAGTCTCCTTTCATTTAAGCTCTTCAACTTTTCCATAGATTCAACCAAGTATTTGGTGTTCTCTATGATATTCTTTCCAAACTTAATACTCTCCTCAAGTTCATCGTTGTGCTCTTGTATCAAGCCTTTTTCCAGCTCCATTAGTACTGGTTCTCTGTCATCAGGCTCATTTCCCATTTTTGGAGCCTTTTTGGCTTTGCCTTCTTTCTTTGCCTTGTTATCAATGTCCAGTTGTACCTCTTCTTCATCATCACTTAGCAACAATTCTTCTATTTTCTCTTCACTTGCTTCCTCCACTGTAGTTTCTAGTTCAGCCTTTTTCCCTTTATCTGCTGTCACTTCAGGGTCAACATTTGGCTCTATTTCTAAACTTGCTTTCTATTTCTCTAAATTTTCAAATTTTTCCATTTTCTCAACCTCTCCAGCAAACTTCTATAGGCCTTCAGATTCTAAATCATCCTTTTCTACTTCTATTTCTATGTATTCCTTTTCAGAACCATCCTTCCCCTTTTCTCAATTTTCAGCTTCCTTTTTCACTTTTGATTTTTTGTACTTTTTCTCAGTAGCTTTCCCTTTTAAGCCTTGCTCTTTAGTTTCTTCCTCATCTTTCAATTTTAAAGAGTTATTGTCAAGCCTAGATAACGGCTGACATTTCTTTTTCTTCAGATTCACCTCCAAAAAACTCAAAGACACATGTGAGAATCATACTGTATGGTAGCTTCTTTGGATTACTCACTATCTTGTCGAAGATAGCATAACATAGGTTGAAGCATCTTCTTTCAACAATGTGCCACATCAGGCACAGTTCAACCTGGTTCACATATGTTAGTGATCCGCTCTTCGGAAAGATGTAGTGGATAATTCATTTGTATAGCCATTTAAAATTCTCTTGCAGATCGGAGAAATCCACCACTGACTTGTTCATCGAGACCCCTTTCTTCAAAACTTTCTCCAGAAACTTATCCTTTTTGTAATCACTTATCTTTGTTACTTCTTTGATTTTGGTGACGACCCTAGATTTGGAATTTTGAGAATTTTGCTCAGGTCGTCGAGTGTCAGGAACATCTCCTCACCATCAATCTTTAAAGACATACACTTTGAGTTTATTTCCTTCAGACTCCCATAGAACTCTCTGACCACTATCTCATAATAGGGTTTATTTATTTTCAGAAAGTACAGCCACCCCTGATATTCAAACATATTCTTGAAATCGAACTCTAGTTTTCCAAAAAATTTCCAATCTACTGAGTGTTGCAAGAGAGAGTAGGTTTACCTCTTCCTTTTGGGTGACATCTCTCTAGCGACCTTTTTCCCTTTTTCTTCCTATTTTGTAGTTTTCCTTGTGCTTCATTTTAAACCGAGACTTGACTGAGGTAGAGACTTGAGAAGAGCACTTTCGTGTTCTCTGTATTTCTTTCTAAGACGAGCCAAAGTCTCTAGCTCTTCTGTGGTCATGGGTGCAGAAGAGTGTGAAGAACTAGACATTTTGAGCATTTTAGGGTTCTAAGAATTTGATTTTCAGACGAATGTGATGAACGGCGCGAGAGAGATAAAGAAGAACAGAGGGAAGTTAGGTTTCGAGTTTTCGCTTGAGTAAGGAAGAGAGAGAAATAGCTTCATGAAGAAGTTGTCGAGTAAATGAGGAAAGAGAAATGCAAAAAGTAGTGACTAGGTTTAATGCTGTCAGAAACGTGGGAAAGAGAAAGAGAGGACAGTTACTTTTATTCGAAATTTGAACTCAAAAGGATAGTTTTTAAAGAGGAAGGGGGAAAGTGACTGACTTCACCCTTGATACCCCTATAATAAATATTCTGCAGCTATATTTATTTTTCAACAAAAGGGAATAAAATA
Organism: Jatropha podagrica; assembly: GCA_947857235.1. Taxonomy (NCBI): domain Eukaryota; kingdom Viridiplantae; phylum Streptophyta; class Magnoliopsida; order Malpighiales; family Euphorbiaceae; genus Jatropha; species Jatropha podagrica. The sequence continues at coordinate 1,591 of CANUEP010286441.1, read as the reverse complement.
AAATAAACAGAAACAACAAAGATAATAAAAAAATAAACACACAACGGACAAGAAAACAAAGAAAAATTGTGTCTGATATAGCTTGGCTCTTTGATGTCGATGGTCACATTAAAATCAACATCAAAATTCCATTTATCATTTTGATCACATAGACACAAAGTCACACAGATTTCATGTTACAATGCATACCACAGAGTTCCTTCCTTTCATTTTTAGAAAGCATTTAGAACTACCTTACTGAGTTCTGAAGTTAAGAGCTTAGAATTAACATACCTAGTTCTCTTCTAATTTGGTAGAATTGGCTTTCATTTAATGGCTTAGTGAAAATATCCGCCAATTACTTTTCTATTCGAATGAACTCAACCACTATGTTACCTTTTTGAACATGATCTCTAATGAAGTGGTGTTTGAGTTCTATATGCTTGGTTCTAGAATGCTAGACAGGATTTTTAGAGAGATTGATAGTGCTTGTGTTGTCACATCTTATTAGAATCATTTCTAATTTCAGACCATAATCTGCCAACTGTTGTTTGATCCACAGAACTTGCGCAACACAACTACTAGCAGCTACATATTCTGCTTCTGCAGTAGAAAGAGCAACAGATGTCTGCTTTTTACTGAACCAAGATATACGAGCACTTACTAGAAACTGACAGGTTTCAAAAGTACTCTTTCTATCTACTCTACTTCCAAAATCAGAATTGCTATATCCAACAAGATCAAATGTATCGTTTTTAGAATACCACAAGCCAAGATTAGAAGTACCACCAAGATATCTTAGAATTCGTTTTACAGCAATTAAGTGTGACTCTTTGGGACTTGACTGAAATCTAGCACATAGACACACACTAAAGTGAACATTAGGCCTGCTTGCAGTTAGGTATAGTAAAAAACCAATCATACTTCTAAATAGTTTTATGTCCACATCCTTTCCTTTTTCAACTTTTTCTAATTTTGAGGATAGTCTCATGGGAGTGCTACATACCTTAGCATTGTCCATTTTGAACCTTTTCAGAAGTTCACGTGTGTACTTGCCTCGGTTTATGAATATTCCATTGTCACATTGTTTAATTTGAAGCCCAAGGAAGAAGTTCAATTCTCCCATCATACTCATTTCAAACTCGCCCTGCATAATCTTAGAAAATTCCTTACAAAGAAGGTCATCAGTAGATCCAAAGATTATGTCATCAACGTAGGTTTGTACAACTAGAATATCATATGCTTTCTTTTTTATAAATAGTGTAGTGTCTACCTTTCCTCTAGAAAAATCATTTTCAATTAGAAACATACTTAATCTTTCATACCAAGCTCTTGGAGCTTATTTTAAACCATAAAGTGCTTTGGTAAGTTTATAAACATGGTTTGTCTTTTCAAAAACTTCAAAACCGGGTGGTTATTCAACATACACTTCTTCATTTAGAAAACCATTTAAGAAGGCACTTTTTACATCTGTGAAAGAGAGAAGAAGAAGTTTTGAAACAAGCAATTGGCTTGATGAATTTTCATATACGGTTTAAGGTATATATAATACACAGAAAATAGTTCAAAATAGGAAAATAATCTCCTAATATCTCCTAAAGATCTCCTAATA
>CANUEP010286052.1:0-10604 GCA_947857235.1 Jatropha podagrica | reverse complement strand
ACATTGCTTTAATGCAAATATAAAACTCATAATTATAACCACATTATAATTTATTTTGCAAAGCAATATTGTCTCATGGACTTCATCTTTTACCAAGATTCAATTAATAGAATATAAAAGACAAATAAATGCCTTTTATTACTAATCAAATATTTATTACATGAAATATTATATCCCAAAATATAACCAATCAAATTGGCTATAGGGTATATAACTAACACATGGAGACCTCAGTCACATTCCTCCATCAGAAAATTATCCTTCTATTTCTCCATGGCCATTCACAGCATGGGGAATATACCTGAATGGAAAAATTTCACCACCTGCTTCTAATGAACATGAGTTCATAATCGTGGCTATGGATTATTTTTCAAGATGGGTTGAAGCCGAATTATTCAAGCATATTGGGGCAAAATAAATGGCCAAATTCATTGAGAAGAACTTGATTTGCAGATATGGAGTTCCTCACCATATCGTAACAGATAATGGGGTTCAATTTCAAGCTGAAGTGAAGACTTTGAGTATGGGATTGAATACCATAAGTCATCTCCTTATAGGTCGCAAGCTAATGGAGCGGTGGAGGCCGTGAATAGGATTATTAAAAAGATATTGAGGAAGGTAATAGAGACACATCGTGATTGGGCCAACAAGTTGCCATATGCTTTATGGGGATATCAGACTACAGCTAAATCTGCAAATAGGATGACCCCATATTCCTTAGTGTACAAAATGGAAGCTATATTGCCAACTGAAATTGAAGTAAAATCCTTGCGAATAATATTTGAGTCTAACGTTCTTGAGAACCAATGGGTCGAGGAGCGCTTTCAAGAGTTAGCATTGTTAGACAGAATATGGCTTGAGGCCCAATTTATAGATCAGCTTTATAAAAGGAGAATTGCAAGGCACTTCAATAAGAGGGTTAAACCTAGGCCATTAAAAGTAGGGAATCTGCTATTGAAGCAGATGAGACCAAACACGCGGGACCCAAGAGGGAAGTTCAAGCCCAATTGGGAAGGCTCGTTCTTGATTAGGAGAATGTTTTCGAAAGGTACTGTGAAGTTGTCAGAGTTAGAGGGCAATGAATTTATGGAGCTCGTTAACTTGGATAGATTAAAGAAATTTTATGTATAATTCGAAACGTCATGGTTAAACTTGTTAGTAAAATTCATCTTTTGTGCTAATATTACTTTTGTATTATGTCATGTTTCAGACGTATGTCAATATGCAATTGTGCAAATTTACTTTTAATGGAATAACAGGAGGAGTATTATACTCTCCAAGCAAAAAGGACAATTTTATTCACAAACCAGCATATATAGACATTGTCTATTGCATTTCATTAAAACTATAAAATGTTGCATGTACACATTTGGTCTTAACAAGAACCTTGCTATAAGCGAATCCTCTGAAGATGAGTTGTTATCAAAATTATAAAGTTTGCAGCCATAGACGATACAAATTTGAAGAAGAAGTATTAAGGACTTCAGGAACAGGTACAATTGTTAGATTAAGAACCGTTAGTTAATGAAGTTCCCTTAAAATCGAGTGTAAGCCGATACAACTTAACAATGATCGTATTGCTGTGCAACTCAGTTGGGATAATAAGCCACAACCATGGTTAGACCATATAGGGGCAAATAAGGGAGATATAAAGAGACTGTGACTTGCACGATATGCCACCAAGGGCATGTTCACCTGATTCCTTCACCAGTGAAGTTTTGAAAAATGAAGATCCAGTCTTCCAAGGACACTTTAGTTAAGCATCATTGATGATAGACATGGACCCGTGGTCCGTAATTACGTATTAAGTGATCTGATGGCGTGGTCATCACCTGTAACTTTTCAAAAGCCCACAACTGCAAAAATAAATAACAAAAAAGATAGAAACATAAAAAAAGGCTCGTTAACTCAAAATTCGCAAGGGTAGTTGAAGCAAAATTTAGAGCATAAAAAGAAACGAAAAGCTCGTTAAGTCGAAAAACCATAAGGGAGGCTTAAGAAAAAATTAGAGCAAAAAAGGCCCGTTAGGTCGAAAACCCGTAAGGGTGGCTTAAGCAAAAATTAGGGCATGAAATAAAGAAAAGAAATGAAAATGCATATACCTACAGTAAGAGTGGGCTTCCCATTGGACTTAGTATTGAAGTCGAATCATGGGCATGTCTGCGTAGCCATAAAAGTGCTTCTGCTAGCACCAGTGGAAATGGCATACAACGCCTCGATGTCTGCTCAACAATAAGCAATACCTTTAGGCTCCCATAACCATCAGCGCTACTAAGAAGTAAATATTAGCTAAGAATATAAAAATAGGCAATTGAAGGCTAGAAAGGACTAGCATGATTCATGTTCATAGCGCGGTCAACAAGAGGCCACAGAGGCAAAACATCGAATTCAGGTTCATAATCAGGTAGTTCATGGATAGAAAAGCCAAAAATCAATGGGAAACTAGAGATAAGGTTCCTATGTAACTGGGGCAAAGCCGGGAGTCCTCCAACTACTGGTCATCTTCCTGAGATAACACTAAATTCCTTGAATAGTGGACATATATCAGAGTCGTTGTGACTTAATAGATTATTGGTGGGATCAAAGTGGTTAATTAGCCACCTCAATAGCCCAGGTTGAATCTAGATTTTCTGATAATAGCTCAAACCTTTGAGTTCAAAAGGAGAGAGTAATTCCCAATTATTAAGGTTGAGACTCCTGAAAAAATGTGTCAAACATAGAAGCTAAAGACTGATCCATGGTGAGGTAAAAATATAGAAGAAGAGAAAAAGTGGTGAAAAATGCAGCATAATATGATGATTTTGTAGCAAAAGAAAAAGGAGATGTATTGACAACTAGATACAATGTAATATGAGTTGGATGCTATTTTGTAGTCAGTACGATGTCTAACAGTAATACACCAATACAATAAACACAACTTTCAATAAAAGTAGTCGTTTAATATCCACAAAGTCAAAGTGTTTATAACCATCTCAAATTGGTTCTAAGAAGGATAAGATAAAAGAAAAAGAGAGAAATCCGCTGCTAGGAAGGACCTACTCAGTCGCCTCGTCACTGGATCCTTCTTCTTCCTCTTCCTCATCCTCACTAGACTCTTTAACATCGACAATCATGTGTTGCCTCCTACCAACTCCTCGACCGACACACCCACCTAATGACAACCCATGGGCATGGCCAATAGTAGGAGCCATGCCTAGCCTCTGCATGATACATCATAGGCAAGATTAGATATATATCAAACATAAATGATACATACATTGCATTTTGCTTTTCATTTTTTACTTAAAGATGCTTGTTCATCAGTGAGCATCAACGATGCAAAACTTGGACGGGCTGCTTCATACAGTTGACAAGCCTCTTGATAATGGGCAAGGGGTGCTTACAAAAGTGACAAGAGCAAGAATGTGTCATAAGAACAAAAGGAATAGTTGATAGCGTGCAAGAGTCAAAGCAAGAAATACATTGTACTTACATATGTACAGTCAGGCGGTGTCATCGGCGCAGGCCTCACTCTAGATGGGTCAAAAACACCTTGAACAACCTCTCCGATGCTCACTAAAGTGAAGTTATAAGAAGAATCAAGTCCATATATTGGCTCACCAATAATGACTTCCGTATCAAGTGCTCTAGACCAAGATTCCATTTCGTTGGTGCTTTTCGTGCCATTATGGCTGCTATAAAAGATGAGATACAATAAATGAATGAAATACAAGGAAGTGGGGCAAAGCTAGAAAGTGAGATCAGCTAGAAAGAGAAACTACCAAGTGCAGGGGGCACATTTGGCCCTAAATTTGATTCTCCCATTTCGGCTAGTGGGTCAATCTCTCTAGGAGGGGGAACATGGATCAACAGTTGTGTCTTGATGAAATGTGTATAAGCATTAGGTGCAAAATCAACTAAAAAGTTAGTAGCCACTATGCCCCTATTGCCAATAGAGACCTCGTGATAAGATCTAATCGACCTAGCCGATAACATATAATATGGGACCGAGTGAGGAACTCGTCGATGCTCCGAGTCCATTGGCCATTCGTAAACCCTTTCATCGAGATAATACGAATCATAAAATATCCTGGCAAATAGAATGCGTCTCTCCTCAAAGACAATGGCTGTCTGCACAAATTCAGGAATGCCAAGTACATCCCCCCCCCCCAATGGATATCTCACAATCTTTCAAAAAAATTTTTTTTTTCGAAATGCATACAATAAAAGAAAGAGAAAAGGAAATAAGGGAGAAAGAAAAGAGTGAAATAGAAAATAATTTATAGATGAGTGAGTTACCCGATCCCATCTAAGACCATTCAGTAGCTGGTGGTACACTCGAACATCAGTCGAAGTATGATGATATTTCTGGCTATACCACCAGGCCTGCGGCCGAGGTAAAATACTTGCATCCCAATCCACTGGAAATACCGATAACACTGGCATGGTGAGAACATAATGTTTGCAAACCCATATCTGTTTCATTCAAGTTTAGAGTCAGCAGGCCGTTAAAGATAAAGGCACAAAGCAAGAAAGGATTAAAAGGGAAATTTTTCATACCCTAATAGCTCGCCTATATCCAACCTTCAACTGTGAGCCACATACACAAAGGTCCATACCATAATACAAGTAAGCCAAAGCAGCTCCTCCCCAATTATAACGACTAACATAACCCAAATCATGCAGAGGAGGCCGAAGGGCTAAATCAGCATCATTGCCATAGTTGGTGAATAGAGTGGTAGAAAGGAGATACCAAAGGAAAGCTCGAGCAACCATATCAACGTCCATGACCTCAACTTCTTCTTGAGTCATATTTCAATACTTAAGTAGATGCTTTCATATCTGATCTTGTCATGTGTAATAATAGGTTCCACCCCAATGGCAGCTCATAGACTACCTCGTAAACCTCAAGCATCTAAAGTCCTCATCCGGTCATTGAAAGAGATAGGCCACCCACTAAAACATAGCCCAATCATAGCTGCAAAATCAACTAGAGTGATGGTCATTTCCCGAAACGGTAGATGAATGGTATATGTCGAATCCATCCAACATTCCATTAAAGCAATAACACTAGTGGTCAATGATCGACTCAGAAGCTGCAGTAATGTATCTACAAAGTGCCCAAAACCAGTTTTCCAAATGTGATCCCGTACTCATTCAGGCAGTTGGTCGAACCCTTCTCCTGCGGCATAGGCATTACTGCCAGACTTGCCACGAGTCGCGCTCACTTGAAAGAAGAGAATGAAGCTGAGGTAAATGTGTAGTTATATTTTATACACATAATTTTTTTTGTGTTTTAAATGTCATATGCAAGTGCAAAACAATGTTACAAGAAAACATAAAAAGCAAGATAGAAATAGCAAAAAATGACATGGTTGAACCTTAGAGGACGTTATGCTCACATTTAAGGCACCACAATAGTTGGGAAGGTGCCACGGGATAATAGTTGGGAAGGTGCCTCGCGAGAGGACACTTCTTGCAAAGGAAGGCGCCATAAGCAAAAACCTAGATGCCACGCTTGAGTTTAAGGTGCAAGCCTTAAGCGCAAGGCACACACCTTGGTGGACTGATAGATGCACAAATTGCCCAGAAATCAAATTGCGGTCCAATCTGACTAAATTTATGGTCTCTAACCTAGTTCTCACATATTTCTATTGTCAATAATGTAGAAAATCAAAAGCAAAGTTGAAGGAATACCTCAATCGTGCCCCAACATAAATGATGAGGCAAATCATATTGCAATCTAATGTTTCTGCCCATATTGGTTATGAAATCCTTCAACTTCATTCCCGAACTCAGATCCCGCACCATAGGATCAATGCTCATGTCACCAAGAAGCCAATCCATGTTACTTTCAGCAGCCATGTAGAGAATCAAAGAAAGTGAGAGAATAGAGAGTTAGATAGGGTTTGCAAATTGAAGATGAAGAGAAAAGTGAACTTTTGATCACTTTTCCAGCTTTTGTAAGGGTTAATGGGCCAAAAGCCCAATATTGGCCCATAAGTCCAGTTTAATCAGGTGACTTGATATTGGTCCATATTTCACATATATCCCCAATTGTTTATCAACGGACGAGATGAGAAATGCATATTGATAATTGCAGGTAAGTATAACCTACCTCATTGGGCATGAAATAAAATATTTTTCAATAAATAAATGAAAATAATAAGAATAAAAATAATAAAAATAAAAAAAGAAAGACTTTCCTTGTCACACATGTGTATAAGCATATCAATTTTTGCAAGATGGAACAGTTTTAAAATATCTCGATTTGTGCATCAACCTATAAATTTTCATATAGATTTTTTGTAAAATTTAATTGTTGTACATATGAACACATGCTTAGATCTTTAATGAAATTATAGTTGCTATCACTTCACAGACACGGACACACTTCCCCAAGCCTAATCATGGGATCTCTAACTGTATGCGGCTGAAAATTTCTTTTTCTGTATGACAATTTGGTTTTTACAGAAATTCCTTAACAAAGTTAAAATGATAACTGATCATCGTCAAGTAAGAAAATGTCCTAGGAAATTCAATGCATCAAAGTTGTCTAGCTGATGCGCCTCGTGCAGTGAGGATTTTCAATTAGGTCGTCTAGCGTGACGCGCCTCACACAGTGAGAATTTTCAATTAACTCGTCTAGCTGTAGCGAGGATTTTTAATTAAGTCATCTAGCTGACGCACCTCGTCCAGCAAGGATTTTCAATTAAGTCATATAGCAAACACATCTCGCATAGTGAGGATTTTCAAATCAAATCATCCAGCGTGATGCACCTTATGCAGCGAGGATTATTTTTTAATCTAGTCATCCAGTGAAATCACCTCGAGCAACGAGGATTTTCATTTAAATCGTCCAGTGGATGCACCTTGCGTAATGAGGATTTTCAAATCAAGTCCTCTAGCCTGACGCACATCCTTGAATAGAGCATTTTGAAAATGGGTCGGTCGTGGTATTGTACCATTCATCCGTTGAAGTCGTCTAGCGTGACGCATCCCTGTAGCCGCATATATGGCGCATTTCATTCCACTTTCCATCGTCCAAAAGGACAACTTCTAGAAGAGGAGCATCATCATCATCAAATCACCAACGAAGTTGGCACAACACAATCATGTGGGTAGTTTGAAGAACGCAAGCTAGGTGAGTATGCCTATTACTTACGCGTCTGCTTTACATTTTGATAAAATCTTGCTTGACAAGCAAAATATTATCAAAATGGGGGAAAACTGTTGATGCTCAATTTTTCCCCATAAATAGAATCAGTGATGATAACCTGCATTGGTAAAGAAGGGGTTGAAGCACCTGAGAAACTTGGTCCCGAAGTGATAATCTGAGTATAGGAAATGCAACCCTTAGCACCGTTTTCACATTTTTTTGCAAAATGAGTCCCATGAGCACATATTGGGTTCGCCCAGGATGCACCTCTGTATCCTATGGCACTTTATACATCACCTGAACCAATTTCATAAAAATAAGGTCGATTTGCTGGTAGGGCCACAGTGGCCCTCGTGGGGCCCACATGTGGGACACATTAGTAATCCTTAGGGGACCTATAAGTGGTGATGACATTTCTCATGATAAAATGAGTTCGAGACGTTTGATTGATTCAATTTTTGAATAAGGTATCCTAGGTTAAGAAATCGAGTCCATTAGGTCATCTTCACTTTTTCGGGGTTCGTACCGAAATGGGGCCTAAAAATGAATCCCTAGGTCACTTGAGATGAATTTTCATGCCTTACATCGATGTACGTGCTATTTGAACCGATTTGATGAAAAATATAAAATCGACTCATTTGTGGGGCCCACAAGTAGAGACCATATTTGGGGCCCACCTCCCACCTAGGTAGTGAATAGTGCCATTTTGCCCATTTGCCTATAAATACCAACTTAAGGTTAGGGTTAAGGGGTTGGCTCATTTTAGTGATAAGAACTTATTGTAAAAGCACAAACTTAAACACAAAATCAAAAACCAAAAATAACAAAGACACATCCTTCAACCAACTTCTTCTCCAACAATCCTAAGAATTTCATTAGATTACAAGCAAGACAAGGTAATCATCACAAAGCCAGTGTGTGATAGAGTCATAAGCACTTCTGGGAACACCAAATCAACAACACAGAGTCGAATCATCATCAATCAAATCAACCAAATCAACATTTATCTTCAAAATCAGGTAATTGAGAGTCTAAACTCAACTTCATTGTGCTTTTCAATTTATTTTATCTCTTTTTATTTTGTGAAACTAAGTTTTTACGAGAGAAACACGTAAAAACTAGGTTTCGCAGCAAGGTAGCTGCATTTTTGGGAAAGGAAAGCACCGTGCCCAGTGATGAAGGCTAACACCTTCCTTGGAAGGCTGGTGTCCTCATGGCTAGGCGCCCAGAAATACTTCTAGCTTGTTGACATGCCCTTCTATTGTCAATTTTTTGGTGATTATAGACTCCGTTTACCTTAGAAGGGGACTCGATTCACTTCTAGTGATGTTAGTCTATAAGTTCCAGTAGAAAAATGACTTAAAAAACATTAAATTGTGCCTAGATTCTGATATCAATGTGGGTTAAAGCCCAAGGGTTGAAAATCCATATTTGATCCGGATGAGTACGTTAATGATTCTAATGAATATTTCCTGCTAGGATTTGTGAATTTTGTTCATCTAACAAGGTGAACATTGTGATTATGAGTTTGAAATAACATTAAAATCGTTATATTTTATTTTCTAACATTTATTTATTCAAATTCAATATTTGTTCTTCATATTACTATGATTATGCATTATTTATCTAATTCATTAACATCACTAACCTTGTTGACGTCAATTAATATTCTGACATTTTGTTATTTTAATCCTTTATTGTTTATTTTATGATTATTTATCAATTATCAAACTAACATTTGAATTTTGATGATTTTCAATCAATGTTTGCATAAATCTTGTTGTAGGAATGTTTGTATGTGATTTAATTGTTAATTTGGTATGTTCAATATTCTAAGTTTGATATAATTTATTTGAATGTGATTTGTAAATTATTATTTAATGGGATTGTATTAATATTTATATAATTTGATTGAGAATTCAAAAGAATTCTCATTTTAATAGGTTTGTAATAGAGTAGTCATAATTTCATTTGGTATGACATAATTTTACTAATGATGATTTGTATTAGTTGAGTAAGAATTGGGAAAATGTAATTGTAATGGGTAGATTGTATGTTAAAAGATAGTTTATAATCTTTTCTCCTCCCTCCTTCTTCGTGGATGTTTAATTTCTATGCCTGATGTATGATTTAGATTGTGACAATATGTTTAAATGACATTGTTTTAAAAATTGCATAAAATGATTTTACATCTCAATTTCGATTAATACCATATTTAATAAATAATAAATATTCAGACAACTAGGAGACCGGTTTAGACCTGTCAGAATGGGTGGATAACACCTTCCCATATCTGTACCTAACTCCCAAACTCACTCTGGTTAAAACTACATTAATTAATTCTAAAGAATTAATTAATTCGAGAAATTTTTCCCTATTTTAGTAAACTCGATACAATTTTCAAAACCTTACCAAAGTAAGGAAACCTTTTCTGAGGATAAAAAATTGGAATTGGATAAAATAATTTCTTTGAATTAAAATAAATCGTGCCCATTTAATTCAATTGATTCGAGTCAAACTCTTGAGAAAACCATGAGACATGCGCGAAAGCCACATCGTCCTCAAAAGGCTTTTCGCCTAGCTATACGTGGAGTTGCTTGATGGATGCAAAGTGGTTAGTCAATAAAGGCCATTGTTGGTTGGTAATAGATGGTTCATCAATTCAAGTGAGGAAAGATAAGTGGCTATCGAAGAAGCAAAACTTTCAAGTAAATTCTCCTACTAATCAGTTGAATGAAAATGCATATGTGCAGGAGTTTATTAATGTTGGATCATTATTATGGAATGAAGTCTTGATTGATGCTATTTTTAGCATGGAGGAAGCACGACAAATTAAAGCAATTCCTCTCAGCCACAAAAGATCAAATGATGTCCTTATTTGGCACTACATAAATAATGGGCAATATTTAGTTAAAAGTGGTTGTCATGTTGCTTTTATTGATCTCTATAATCAAAGGTATGCTTCCTCATCCTATATCCCTAGTCTTTTGAATTGGAATAAATTCTAAAACATTAGAGTTCCCCCAAAGATAATGATTCATAAATTCAAAAATCAAGAATACACAAAGAAGAGAGGGAGAAGACAGAGAATTCTAAAAGAAGAGAAGAGAGAAATTGAATAGATTTTCCATAGATTTTGCAATGCAGTACTCGATTACAACAGTTGGTTTAATACTTAGCTCTAACCACCACTAACAATCTAACTAATTCTCTCATCTAAATTCATAAGCCAGCTAACAATACAAATGCAGCATCATTTCTTTTATTAGTGTAGCTAAGCTAATTGTCAATACAATGTTGCCCCACTTAGTGCTATGGTATCATTTTGACAATTTGGAATAAGAAGCTTTATTTAAGAGTTTTACATGTATCAGTACCGGGGGGGGGGGGGGGGGGGGGGGGGGGGGGGGGGGGGGGGGGGGGGGGGGGGGGGGGGGGGGGGGGGGGGGGGGGGGGGGGGGGGGGG
>CANUEP010286050.1:0-138146 GCA_947857235.1 Jatropha podagrica | reverse complement strand
AAATATTCATATTAGGAACATTATAGTAATTTTAGCATATACACATTATGATCAAGATATCTTTATTGGTTTTTTTTTTTTGTTTGCAAAAATTTTTATAACCAATTAACTCCGTTTTTCTTTTTTTTTTTTTTTTTTTTTTTTTTTTTTTTTTTTTTTTTATGAACGAGAGTTGGGATTCAAATTCATATCGAATTGTCGAATCGCATATGCATTTATTATTAAGTTATGTTTGATTTACAATAATAACTAAATTATGCAATTTCACCTAATTGCATTTTTATATTAGAAAATGATTAATCAATTTATATATTTTTTTATAATTTTGCTTACATAGGAAATATACAACTATTGAATGCTGCAAGATATTTTCCTATCCATCAGGCTTGTTATCTTATTAATGAGTGAGATTTCATTTCATTTCAATATCCTCTTAACTTGTCAAAAATAGATATAAGAAAGGAAAGATTTCCTTCCTAATCACCCTTGCAATGAAATGAAAGAAATGAAAATTTCAAAATTCCTTGACAAAAACCATATCCACCAACACCACTATCCATTAACTATTCTTTATTTTATAGACCGTAATATTATTTTAGTCCATCGAATCGCCCAATAAAAAAATATTTAATTTCATCTCTACAAAATATTAGTTTAATTCCATTTCATTGAGTTTCCAATCAAATATTCATATTAGGAACATTATAGTAATTTTAGCATATACACATTATGATCAAGATATCTTTATTGGTTGATATGGATCTTATGGGTATAGAATTTGAAAGTGCTAAGATCAACCCAAGAAATTTGGAAATGCACAATGGGCCAGTTTAGTTAATTTGAAAGGAGCTAATTATGGGCTACAGCCCAAATTTAGGTCTCTTGCAAATTTTAATGAAATCCAAAGAATTGGATAAATTTATAAATTTACTCCTATATTTAATGAAAAAATTTTATGATACTTTTAATTTTTATTTTGATTTATTAAATATTTTAATTTATAAAAATTTTGCATTTTAATTTATAAAATTACATCAATCAAATATTTATTAAATAATTAAAAATATAAATATTTATTATACACAAATATCAAATTGACTATTTCTTTCATTATCATGGTATAAAGGAAAAGCCAAGCCAACCAACCTTCCCTAAAAACAGTCTGCTCTGCTCTGCTCTGCTCTGCTCATACACCTGTCAAGCATAAATAGGTAACCACAAGTCAATATTTCCTCCAATACGGCACAGTTTTTTCTTCTGACACACCAATTCTCTTAAATGAAAATTTTATTGATGTTGATTTTTCTTTTCCCTCAGGAAAATTGGAGAGCTACACAGAAAATTTTTTCCACCATAGAAGAAATATTTCAAATAATGTTACTATCATGTAACAATTGAATGTGAACATTATGTCATTATCTTGTATTAATAAAATAATTATTTAAACTCTACGAAATATCAATATTTTTCGATATATTTTGTCACGTGTTTGCATTTTAGATTCGTCAGACGTGACCGTTGATTAAATCAACTTAAAAAATTAATTTATTAATTAAATTTTAGTAATCACTTTCATTTATTTCAACTAACATTCTTTATGTTAAAAGAAGAATTGATGGTTGTGAAGACATAGTTATATTTATCTAAACCGAGACGGTCCTATCTATATATTAAACCAATGAAATTAGGGTTGATATTTTCATATTGTATTCCTCAATTTTCATAATAATAGACTCATAGTGTTCATCTTTCTCATCTACCCACCGCTAATTTTTCTTTTCTAAGGGTATCCACTCATTTTGAGATGGTAGAAGATAAAAGCAGAATTGTGATTTTTGGATGAGAATAGTTTTTTTTTTTATTTCAAGGAAATAATTATAATTAATAATAAAGAAGGATGAAATATATACATTTTATACGAATTAAATTAAATGTGTTATTAACAAAGAAAAAATATATTAAATTGCAATAATAAAAATAAATTATTGGTTAATATTAAAAATTAAAAAAATTAATGAATTATGTTACAAATTGATTAAATAATATTATAAATAATAAAGTGTGTGAAGCTAGCAAAATTGCAAATTAGGAGTCAATAGTTGAAAATTTTGCTTTTTAATAATAATATTTTAAAGAATTTTGTCTTTCTCTCCCCTTACATATCTAATAATATATTAACAGAGAATGTTTGTACTGAAACTACAGAATATATTTATGCCTTTAATAAAGCAATTGAAAGATATAAAATATAGTAATTCATATATTTTTATCATTGAATTACTCTAAGAGCACTTAGAATATATATTATAATATTTTAAAATATCCGAAATATCTTGACAAAGATGAAGAAATTTAGAAAAAATAAATTATTTTTTATATAAAAAGAAAAAAATTAAATATTTTATTAAAAATAGATTAAATAAATAAATTATAAATTCAACAAATTTATATATTAAATTAGTTCAAAAATTAATTTGAAACTATATTAATCAATCAAATAAAAATTAAAAGAGTCAAAAAATAAGTATTTTTTTGCAATTAAATTACAAAAACTTTGGATTTAAGGTAATACAAATTAAATTATGTTTATTATAATGATAAATGAAGCAGGATATTTATTTGCTATTAAAAAACTTATTTTGTCGATTTTTATAAATAAATAATTATAAAAAGTAAAAACAAAAAATTATGTTAAATCGAGTTAATTCGGTAACCGCGAACCAGTTTTTAACGGTTTGATGTCGGTCCGGTTTTTAAAGGATTGCAAAAACTGCTTGTTTCCACGACAGCACCGTAGAATTGAAAGCTCAACAGGAAATTCCATTGTTTTGGACCCACCATCGAAACCTCTCTATCTGGTAATTAACATCTCAAATTTTCTATTTTTCTTCTCTTTCCTGGAGAAGAAAAAGAAAAGATATTAAAAATTTAAAATGGAAGGCACAAAAAATACTCCGTTACTTCTCCACTTTCTCGTCAACCAAACACTCCCAAGATGACCTAAAACATAGCCAATACTCGCCCGCGCAAAAATAGCTATATCCTATATTCAGTGAAGAGCAGGAAAGGAAATAAAAGAGGAGCCATGGGTGCGTCGCTATCGAACCTGACGGAGGGAGCCAACGGCGCGGCCATGGGTCCGGGGCTTGGAGATATACCGGAAAGCTGCGTGGCGTGCGTGTTTACCTACTTGACACCGCCGGAGATTTGCAATTTGGCTCGATTGAACCGCGCGTTTCGAGGTGCTGCATCTTCTGATTCCGTTTGGGAGAAGAAGTTGCCGCCTAATTATCAAGATCTGCTCGATTTGTTACCTCATGAACGTTATCAGAACTTGTCGAAAAAGGACATATTTGCCCTCCTTTCCCGGCCTGTTCCCTTTGATGATGGCAATAAAGTCAGTTGCTTTCGTTATATGATAATTCTGAGTTGTATGTGGTTTATTTTTATGGGTAGTATTAGGAAGATGGGGTTTTGGTTTTTTATTTTGATGTTTGTTTGCTTTGGGCAGGAGTTGTGGTTGGATAGAGTGACGGGAAGGGTATGTTTTTCGATATCGGCTAAGGGGATGGCGATAACGGGAATTGAGGACCGGAGATATTGGAATTGGGTTCCTACTGAAGAATCTAGGTTCGTTTTAACTAAATTATGACGTTTAATTTACTGGAAATGACGTTGGCTTAATTGGGGAGTCGAATAATTTTAAAAATGACTTAAAGCGGTGTACTAGCTATGTCGTAAGTCAGGATTTAGCAAGCAATATAATGGCATCCATCGTTTGCTCGTTGGCTTTCTATTAAATGGTAATATTTATGATATACGGTGATCATTGGTTCTTTTGCTTAGTAGCGCGGTGCTAATTGAAATAATTTTATTTCTTGAATATGCTGGAAGATTACATTATTTATGTCATTTGATTAAAACTTGGTGTTGGTGTTAATGAGATTTTTCAAAGTCTAGAGGATACTTAATTGATCTATGGCTTTGCATTGGGTTGCCGGGGCAATATGTCATTAGATAGTGATCAATTAGTGTGTATTTATTTTGTTTTTGTTGTGTTTGTCATGGTGAGGCTTCAACTCACCTTCAAGGGTTGGTTGATTGTTCTTGTGCTTGAGCATTCTTACGTGGAATTGATAGTTGCTGGTGTTGAGGGCTTGTACCGATGTTTAGAGTACTTTGTAGAATTTCTCTTTTGTTTTTGGTCAATGACAATGTCAATTTAAAAATGTATGTTATGGATATGTTTGCTTGATTATGGCATGTTAAAGTTGGGGAAACAAATGGATAGGACAGCTGATATTGCATGGAGCGTTGTCCATCTTTTAAACCACCCTAGGAATGAGAACATCTTTAGTGTCACAAAAGCCTAAAACACCTTCTTTATTCATACATTTAATAACTGTCTTGGGCTTAACTTCGTTTATGGTAATTGTACTTATCACAAATCTTAACAAAACTTTGATTTGTATAACTAAGATCATTTAATTTTGAGTTTATTTCAATGTGATCACTTTCATTAGCTTTCCATTGAATTTTAGTTGTATTTTCTAAGAGAAAATTTTCTTATATAGTTTTACAATTAACAATGGGTTGTAGTGCTTCTTGGTTTGCACATTGAAACTTTGGCCAATGTCTATAAGAATTTCACAATAATAACCTTATTCAAACTAGGCTTCATTACGAAGTTTAACTATATCTGCAATTCTACCATTAAATTTTAAATTTGGCGATTTGTTTCACATACTTACCAATTTGTTGCAATTTTATCATCAGTCCATTTTCATATAAATTGACATGATTTTGCTAACTTGTTTTGCTTATAGAAATTACTAATTTTTTTACATGTGTCTTTATTTTTTTATTTTAATTTGCTAGACCTATCATCAAAATTTAGGTTTGAGATAGGGTCTGTGATAACATTGCAACAAATTGGCTAGCATCTGTCGGAAATGGAAGCGGCTGTGCACTCTTTTGTAGTCTGTTTGTGCTCCTTGTGGCCCATCTTGTCTTCATTCAATAATTTCTTTTGTTAATTCTCCATATTATGCATGTTAATTTTGTTTCATTTACCTCACTGACATCCACAGTGCTTTCTATCTTTTTTCTCCTATTTTCCTTTTTGTTGGTTTCTCTTTCTTCGACTATCTTCTTTTTAATTCTAACTCTCTCTCTCTCTCTCTCTCTCTAAATGCTTTCTCTTACCTTAACTGTCTTCTTTCTATCATTTTCATTGCTTTAAAATTGAGACTAGAGGAAAGGACAAGATGATACTTTCCAAAATATCCATAAACAAATCTTTGGTTTCTCCAATTAATATCTTTCCTTTTTCCGCCTTTTATGTTACACAATTTCTAATATTAACAAGAACTAGGTAAACAAATTGCAAATTGGCTATAACAGGAATTTGCTGAAATCTAAGTATGTAATCAAAGTCTTGCTTCAGTACAGAAATTCTAGATTGTGAACTGTAGATTTCAAAAACCTCTTATTTAATCTAACACCTAAAACTCATAGTTGCTAGCTTCAGTCGCCGATTCTTTACAACTTTCACCATTTTTTATGGACATTAATGCTCAAATGACTGAAATCAAACCCATATTTTCTGGGTTGAAAAGTCACTATTTCTCTCTCCAGTTTGCTCTTTTTATTCACTGTTATGGGTTTCATTTTGTAATTCATGTGTATTATTTCTTTATTTGACAACGAAACCCCATATCAGAGCAAGAAAATTTGTGAATGTACAAAAAAAGTTAATTTTTTGGTTTCATTTGGTTAAAGTGTTTATCATTTTATTCGTTTAAGGGGGAAAAAGGCAATTTTGTCCCCAGAAGGAAAGAAAATGAACGGAGGGAATATGGAGAGTTAACAATATAAATTATTCTGTAAATGCAGGATTGGACCACAAGGAGAGCAAGCAGACTCCAAGGGAGTGCAAACAGCTGCTCCCATTGGCAATTGCAAGGCTTTGAAGTTGATGATAAAATTACAAAAATGTTTTTTTTAGGCCTTGAAACAATAAAAATTGAATAGCCATATATAAGATTGAGCTAATTGCTTTTGTTTACTTTATGTAAATTTTGATTCTAATAGTAAAAAGGTTTAAGCAAAAGTTTTGCAAATAAAAGGTCGACTCGAGTTCTTTGTTGTTAGTGGACATGTACCATGCTGAATATGAAAGCAAAATAACCATTATCAAGCCAAGAATGTAAATTAGGTTCTTCTTTAGCATGTGTCGCCCATCTATTTATGTGTCGCCCATCTAGTATGCTTCACAATGTTGGACTCTTCCTCAATTTTGTACGACTTTGGTTTAGTTGTTTAGCATTAGCCACCAAATCAAGTTTGCAAAGCTCGTTTGATTGGTGACCTTGATGATCTTGTGATTCTCTAGGCTCAGATGATGAGCTTTTGTTCTATTTTCCAATGATGAACAGATTGTATTGAGCCAGACTGGAACAGTTTTATATCCTGAACTCTAGTTGGATTAAGTATTAATTGTTATACATGACTAACAAAGCCTATTCCTCCACCAGTAAAGCTGTCAGCTTATGTTGAGCTCAAAAGTGTTTGAATTTTATTGTGAACCTGCAAATTTTAGAAGGCTATCATTGTTTGCTTTGCTGGTGACACTTCATAATACTCAAGAGTTCTATTAATAGCACATGAATTGCTTTTGGTAAATAAATTGAAAGAACTCTAGTTTGCTTTGTTGGTTACTGGGGTGTTAATCATTGTCTACTATTTTATGTTTTGTCTATGATGTTGTGGGCTTCTTTAGTAATTGTTTTATTTTATGGTTTTGATTCTGTTGCATATTCTTAGTCTGAAATTCTTATATACCAAGTGGTTAGCATGTAATAGTACATTTAATTCTTAACATTTCTGGCAACTGCTGTTTTTGAACATCCTTGGCATTTGTGTTTGACATTGCTTATTATTGAAGTAACATGTTCCTAGAATCGTGTTTTTTTATTATGGTTCAGGTTTTCTCTTCTAGCTTGATTATTTTAGTTTATATACCTTTTGTAGTGAACACTATCTCTTCTGGTTTGTGGTTTAATTCTGTTCATGCTGCTGGGTTTCTTTGTAATCGTAGCATCTCTTGCATAAATATATCTGTCTCATGTAAACTCTTGGCTTTGAGGGCTTTTTCATTTTTGGTTTTTGTGATTAGCTGATGTGCTTTTTGTGATGTTGATTTCAGAAATGATAACCACCCCTAAATAATAATAATGACAAGATAAGAAAAACTACTCCTACCAAATTTCGTTAGCTGGTGGAAATGGAGAATAAATATATCATTAAGAATCTCTCTGGGAATTTTGATAGGCTAATCTGATTTTTCTTGTGGGAGTTCTACATAAAAGTTATTACTCCTACCAAATCTGACCACTAGCTTGAATGCTTTCCTTAAAAAATATCTCTTCCTATAATTATTACTTATTCTCAAGGCCAGTGGCGATTTTTGTTGCCACCCTTTCATTAAAATCTATGCTCTTACAGGTTTTGACTGGATGTTCTGTGTTGTTTTGCAGATTCCATGTTGTGGCCTATTTGCAGCAAATATGGTGGTTCGAAGTAGACGGGGCTATAAAGTTTCCTTTTCCTGCTGATATTTATACTCTGTCTTTCAGGCTTCACCTTGGCAGATTTGCCAAAAGGTTGGGACGGCGTGTGTGCAATTTTGAGCACACCCATGGTTGGGATATAAAGCCAGTGCGATTTACGCTGTCTACTTCTGATGGTCAGCAAGCATCTTCTGAATGTTGTTTGGATGAGACTGAACAAGGTGAATTAAATGGCAGCCATAAACGTGGATGCTGGATAGAGTACAAGGTAGGTGAATTTGTTGTCACCAACTCTGAACCTGCCACTGAGGTCCAATTCTCTATGAAACAGATTGATTGCACACATTCTAAAGGTGGGCTTTGTGTAGATTCAGTTTTTATCATCCCCAGTGATCTCAGAGAACGTAAAAGAAGGGGGGTTTTGAGATAGCCAAAAATACGAAGGCAATGTTGTTTAGTATTGTCAATGATCCCAGCCGTTTCTAGCTGGGTGTTATCATACAGCTTATACTTCTATAGGTATATCATGTTTTAGAGGATATCATCATATTTTGACTTTGAAGTAGGCATACGTCCTCTATGTTTATGTAATCTTGCTGCTGTATTTGATCCAGTTTTGTTTGATTCTATACCTTTGCAGATAGGATTAACAGAAAATGCTTTGATTTGTCCCAGTATTGCTGGCTTTCTGTTAAGCATTTCATTAGTTAGTTTGATCCAGACAAGGTACAATTCTTCCTTTAGTTTAATCAAAGGTGTCATTAACATGAGTTCACTATACAACTTCAATGTTTCTGAGAATGGCTTCAGCTCTCCCACCCCTTCTCTATTTGTCTGATTGAGATTCAATTTCTTCTCTCTCCGTCAGTTGGAATTATGATAATGTCTTTGTTCTTATTATTGTTTTGTAAATTTAGTATTCAACCCGGTCTTTGTTACATGATACTCGAGCTAATTGTACTTTAATTTATAGATTTAATTTGTTTAGTTATCCTTGCTTGCTTGCCGCAAATTTTTATTCTGATCTAGGTAAAGTCCACATTGTGTGTGGGTGATAAGTGTTTTACTTTTACCTCTTACTTGAGAATGTTGAAGATTGTTGCACGATGCACATGATTAGACGTGCTTGCTGTATACCATTCAGTTACCCACATTTATGTTATTATGTAGTAATTGAGAATAGTAGTTTTAGGAAATATTTAGTGGAAATTTTCTTATCCTGTTGCCTTTGACAAAATGCTTGTAGCTATGCAGTATATTGTATGTTCTGTCTTGAATTCCATTATCATAAAAGTTAAATTCACTCGGGGATCTTTCTTGCTTCATTGTTTTTGTTTCACAGGGTTCCATTATCTGTTTATTACTGGTATGTCTGGTTAGTATATTAATCAATAGTTCAATCATGGCTGATGCTTTCCTTCACAACAATGATAACAGAAAAGTTTTAAAAAGATCAAGAACTAGTGACTAGTGGCCTTGTAATGGTTTTTATTGTGACGTTCAATCCTATATGTAGATTGGTCTGCTGCTTGTCCTGAAAATGCAATAAAGGATATTTAATTGTTAAGCTCTAGGTTGCTTCCAGCTTGAATTTGTGTTGCATCCTAGCTTTAAAATTGACCTAATGAACTATTCTCCGTGCAAAATCTGCTCACTTTACACTATTTGGTGCTAATGCTGGTATGGACCACAGGTAAGTATCTTAAAATTCTCTGAATGTGTGGTCAAGTTTTTTGTTTTTCGTGTTGTTTCAGTCTGAATATGATTGACAATATTGATTCTTGTTACTAGGACTCAGCCACGGGCCTAAATGAAAAGATTGACTAAAGAAATTATTGTCATTGGGTTTCTATGGCAGGGACCTTTGAATTTTTATCAGAAACCGTGACTAGTTTCTCTGTTCTGTCTCGTCTTTGATCTTCTAGCAATTTTTCATAACAGTTTCATAGATCTCTCATCTTTCTTGGTGCTTGATTGTTATTGCAGCGTCTCTTATCTGCACGACGTAATTTATCTATATTATATATGTTGAGTTTTTGAATGGTGTAAGCCCTATTTTATTTTTAAACCCACAAATATTTGACATTCATTCACATAATTTAAGGATTGATTTGCTTGAGCGGTTCTACGGCAGGGATTTTCTTGTACCTGATTTCACGATGCTTTAGATGCCACTAAGGTTTCCTTTGGTTAACTTGTTAAGTTTAATATAAAAAGAACTTTCTGCCCGGTGTTTGAGCTCAAAATTTTTGCTTTGTAATGTTCGGTAAAATAAAGATTGGAGTAGTGATTCAAAATGAAACTCGAAACTGTGATTTGTGGCCATCAACTTTTGATCCTTCAATTGCTAACCAAATAAGAGGTTTTTCTGGTTCCTTCCAAATGTTGTGGTGACTTTTGTTTCTCGTTATGAGATAATGGTCTATAGAACTTGCTGGTTTCTGTGTTCTTCAACCAGTGGCTAGGCCTTTTAGAGATTGGTTCACCTCCGGCACCACTACCGCTACCAGCCTACCGCATATTGGAACCACACGCGTACAATTATAGTATGCAGGAAATTTGGGTGAAATGCTTCTGTTTTAAGACTTAAAAAGTGGTGAGTACGAGCCTCATTAAATTACTACCTGCAAAACTTGCCGTAAATCTAAGTAATTTACTTTTAGCAGGTCCAAGTTAAGAGATCTTTCGTTACTAACCTTCATTTTGGACCACTAATGAAAGTTGAAGGCTCAATTTTTGTGGGACGCCCCTCATCTGTGCTTTGTTGTGCTGGGTTTCTCGTACAGTTTTTTCATTTAAAATCTCAAAGCCTTAGCAAGGACCACTGTCCTGTGATTACTTAGACCTCCCCCTATTAGGTCTGCTCTTCTTGTCGTCTTCTCAATCCTTTGCAATAGTTGTTTTAGGTTTTGCCTGTTGTTTGATTAATTTAATGCCCCTTTTAGTTGCTATAGCCAGTCAAGAGAAATCAATGCATGAGATTTATAGCTTAATACTGTGTATTGCCAAAAGCTGAGCCTTTACAATCAATTTTTATAACCAAACATCGTAAAAACCTTCACTCTATCATGCATAAATAATTCTCTTAGGGGTGCTTTTGATCTACAATTTGACAAGATACCTAATAATGTGAAATGCAATTGCTATAAAATTGCTGATGTTGGATTTGAAAGTTGCATAACTAGGATGTTAAGATGGACATATAGTAACACAAGATTATACTATAAGATTGGAACAAATTATTGATAATTGCAGTATCTTAATGGTAGAGGGCATTCGATTATGTCTATTCCTTATCCTAAATGGAATGTAACGAGGGAGAGGATGCTTTGTGTGCACCCGGAAGAGTTTTTGGCATCCCAAGGTCTTTTTCCTTTGTTTCTACCTTCCTTAGCCTGAAAGAAGAGAGACCTAAAAACACATGGATGAGAGTAAACTTAAAATAAAATATTCATATAATTAGAAATTAAGGGTTGATATATAAATATTTCACAAGTCATCCTCCTCTCAAATAGCAAAAAAGTGTTTTGTGTGTATTAATGGAGCCTTGAAAAGTATAGGGAGAAGAAGAAAAAGGAGCTTTAAAAGCAATTTGGAAGCGATTTTGACAATGACACAGCTATGTTCTTTCTTTATATCATCTTCTGAAGATTAATTAAAAGCAGTTTGTTTTCTTGGGAAATTGTCAACTAGTTGAAAGAATAGGGTTCTACTCTACTCTATGGTCCACTCTAATATATCTCTCCGGCTCTTACCACTTTACTTCGCCAAGGTCTCATGCAAAACTTTCTTTTTAAGTCAAATTCGTAATTTCGTACTTTTCAATTAGAAGTGAATTGGGACTACCGTTATTACTATAACTTCGCTATTATAGTCATCTTCAATAGCACGTAAATCAGTTTCATAACTTGCAATCGATAAGTATGCATGCATGCTGGTTCTAGGAAAAACAAAATATACCTGCACACAAGGTAGGGCAATTACGTAAGAAGAAGTACTAACAAGTTAAACAAAAACAAAAAGGAAAAAGAAAAAGAGAAAAACCTGCAACATCTAAATCCACCTACTGCAAAAGACAAAAAAAAAAAAACCCTCATCCTATTATTTTCACCCTCTCTTCTTTCCTTCCCCACCGTATTTTAAGTTGCAGAAACCAGCATATTAAAGAAAACTATCACTCTTTCTTCAGTCTGTGGGGTCAAGTCTACGTACAAATGTAGGGTAGATACTGTAATAAATTAATGATCAATGTGGGTAGAAACGTGTAGGGGGGGGGGGCATATAACGGTAGAGAAGAGGAAGATCAGAATTCAGAAGTAGAAGATGAGCCAAGCATAGACACAGGTCACTGCACTTTCTTTCTCTCTTTCTCTTTGAAATTGAAAATTGCTCTTCATTTTGCATTAATTAAAGGTGATCTCTCTCTCTCTCTCTCTCTCTCTCTCTCTCTCTGGGTTGCTGATAACACCACCTCATTGCAGTCACTACTACTATTAATTAATTAATAGCTTATAGGAATTATAATTTTGCCTCCTCATTAACGTTTGAAAAATTAAGTACTATATTCTATTGGCCAGCTCTTTACTTGTCTCGCAGAGCCAGCCGGAAATAATCGGATTACACGTTTCTATTTTTTTGGAACATTGGAAATAATATGTATAGAATGGTCTGTTTGCATGCATATTGTTTGAGATGTTGCATTTTTTGCTTAAAATAGAAAAAAAAAAAAAAGGTGGCAGAAGAGAGAGAGAGAAGAAAATGCATTTGTTCTTATGGATTCATAGTAGTACATGAACAGTTTTAACAAATTCCAGGAATAAAGCTGAATTCTTGGGATAAGCATTTTACCCTCTGCCAAAAATATACAGAGGTCAATGGTGTTTAGTTAATGAAAAATCAATGGAAGACATGTGGTCGAGAGAAGGTTTTGGTTTATTAACTGAAAATTTCTGAAAAAGAAAAGATTCTGTGGTGATTGAATTTCAGATACTTAATGCTCAGACCTTACGTTACTAGTTTTTTTTTTTTTTAAATAAATAAATAAAAAAACTGACACTTGTTAGTATCAATTTTCATTGCAGCCTTTTTTTTTATATATAATCAGAGAATTTACCGTTGTAATCTTTTTTTCTATAATCAGAAGTCGTAACTTTCTTCGGCTCTTAGCGCGTAAAGATTTTTGCTCTCTTAGTAAAATGCGTTTTCTATTGATTAAATTTATATATATCTTTACCTTTACAAATTGGAGTCACTTATCAATCTAACTGACATCTTATTGACAATTTTCATTGCAATCTTTGATATCATTATTCTTCAATATTCAAGAAAGCATATACCGAACCGGTTCAAGTCTTGAGGACCAGAATAAGCGGTCTCATGAACCCAAACCGAACCACCAGTTTTGATTTGTAGCCACTAGCCACTACTATGCAATAAAGAATAGGGTTTGATAATGTGAAAAATTACACTAATTTTCTGACTTATGGTGAACCGATTCAAAAAAGGTCTTGAAGAAAAAACAAAGTAACAAACCATGTTTCGCACTTCTGAAGTTTAAACAAACCATTATCACAGTATATTATTATAATATAGATGTAACACATGTTTCTTTTTCCTATATTTATATTTTTCTAAAAAAGTTTTAAAAATTATATTTATTGCTATATATTTTCAAAAAAAAAAAATATATATATATATATACGTTTTTTATATGGGGAATTAAAGATTTTAACTTGGTTAAAGTCTATTTAACATTGTAGTTTAAAACTATTTTTCAGAAAAAGCATGGAAAAAAAAATTAATTACTATTTACTTGTTTTATAGCTTTTATAATTAGTATGTATGGAATTCATTTTAAATAGTGAAATCAAACAAATCCTTAATATCCCATTTTCAATTTAGATTTTTTAAATAAAAAAATTTGTATTATTAAGCCATACATGTCAATTTTAAATGATAGATGTAAAATAATTTTTTCAATGTAATAATTGTTTAATTAATTAATAATTGGGTCTATGATTTCAAGTGCGAAACAAATTAATGCAAATAATAAATTTTGTTGAAATAAAAATATTTTGGACGATATATATGAGTCTACAAACATATAGGCATATGCCTATAGAATCACATTAATGAAATTAAGAATTTATTTAAATATCATTATGCAAATTGGACTACCTGTGTTTTTTTTTTTAAAAAAAAAAATAATTTATTTTTATTTTGACAACGACTGTCTCTATCGCGTCATATGTTAGAACAGCGATTTTGATTTTCAAAATGCAGTGTATTAAACGATTACTTAGAGAACTATTAATTTAATCTCTGTGGATATACAGAAAATTAAGCAAAGAAAAATTTGTGTAAGAAAACTTGGAGTTGGAGAGAGAGAAGAGAGGAATCAAAGGTCTCCATCGATATGGTCCCAAATAGCAAAGAAGAGACTTGCTTCTACAAAACTGACATAATACCTTGCCTTTCCCACGCGTCTTCCTCACTTCTTCCCTACACCAACAAGTACTGCGACCGACAACACTCTCTCTATATCCACCTTAATTAACCTTTGTTGCACCCTAAAAGTGAAGTATAGAGATAGAGATAGAGATAGAGAAGAACCTTTCATTTCTTTTTTTAATTTAAAAAATTTTTGCACCCTACAAGACAATTACTATTTCTTCTCCCACCTCACGCCTCTCCTGCTCTTAGCCCCCACCCTTCTCTCTCTATCTCTGTGGTCCTTTCTCATGTCCCATTTTCATATATATTTGTGCTACAACAGACAAACATAGCTATTCCAATATCATGGATTGGCATAGCAGCTTAAGATCCTTCGTTTCTCGACCTGAAACCTCCTTTAACTTCCTCTACAACTATAACTATGACCAGTATGCTCCAGGTCTGTATGCAAACCTCATGTCTCATTGTCTCCCCCTCCCTTTTATCTTTTTTCTCAATTGGGTTTTAACTGCAATCGCATTTGTATTATATGTTTGTTTTTTTCAATTTTTAGGAATGGATATGAAGCACCCTGCGATGACGGAGACACCACATAGGCTGGTTGTTCCGCCAGCTATGGACAAGATTAGCTTTGGAAGTAGTCAAGGAAAGAAGAAAAGATTGACAAGTGATCAGTTAGAGTCATTGGAAAGAAGCTTTCAAGAAGAGATTAAGTTAGACCCTGATAGAAAAATGAAGCTTTCTCGCGAACTAGGACTTCAGCCTAGACAGATTGCCGTTTGGTTCCAAAATAGACGCGCTAGATGGAAAGCTAAGCAACTTGAACGTTTATATGATGCCCTTAAACAAAAATTTGATGTTGTTTCTGTTGAGAAACAGAAGCTTCAAGAAGAGGTATTAGTGCATGTTCACTGCTAAAGTTTAATATAGTCGTCTTTAAGACTGAGATTAAAGAAATTATATACAGCTCTTAGTTTCGTTTTGATGGATTATCTGTCAGTCTGTCTCGATCGTACTGCAAGAGATTATCGGTACTGTAAACTGTTAGCAATTCAAATGTTTTACAGGTTATGAAACTGAAAGCTATCCTCCGAGAACAAGCCACCAAGAAGCAAGTGTCCACGGGAGACACAGATCTCGGCGAAGAGACGGTGGAAAGCACATCGGTTGCAATTTGGAGCTCTAGTGGGAAGCCACGTGCAACAAGTCATGAGCCTCAGATTTCAGAGTGCAACTACATGATAAACGTTGATGAATATAACCCAGCATCATCACCTTACTGGACTGTTCTTCCAACTTACCCTTAATTAATTTAGGCTAGCCATTACTGTTGTTGTTTATACTTAATTAATTATTAATCATGCTAGAGTTAATTTAGACTAGTACCTAAGTTTATATGATGATCAATGTTAGTTTATTGAAGGAATTAGATTGCATGGCTTCTGCTATTAAGCTATATTAATTATTAATTATTAGCATACAATAAAATTTTGGAAGCCTTTCTTTTATATATATTGGAGTTTTATGTATGATTTTATATTATATGTAATGCATGAAACGAATTTTGGACTGCCCTCATGCAATTTCGTAGTTATTTTATAATATCCGTACAATTTTTCATCTTTGTCAATATTTAATGCAATTTACTTTAAGTTTTGCTCTTCTTCTGTGTTTAAAAAGCACCTACAATGTAGGAGAGTAATACATCCTTTAAGACTATATATTTAGAAATTATTCAGTTAAATGGAAACCATTTTGATTTTGTGGTCATTTTGGTTTGTAACGGCAGGTCGTGTTGATTTTCATAACTAGCAAATAAAAGAAAAAACGAAGTCGTTTGGGTGTGAACGACAACAGGGATGATTTAATAAAGATTGAAAGAAGATATTGTTTTTTATGAAAAGACGTGCTTGTCCTTTGGGATATAAATAAATACTCAATCAGAGCGTGTGGAGGGCTGGGGGAAGGCCTGGAGTTTGGGCCTAACTCTCGGCCCATATTCAACTTCTTCCCTTGTAGTGGACTGTCTTGCCCCGAACGAGCTTTTAGATTGTTATAATTGCTGCCTGCCAATACTATAAAGTGTAAAAGATTTATTATATATCATGAAAAAGAAAAGGAAGATTTAGCTCGCTGAAATTTCAATGCATTATAACAAACTCCATTAAACTTTTTAATTTAGTATATTATGCAAAAAAAAAAAAAAAAAAAAAAAACACCAAATTAAAAATATATATAGTCCCTAGCATCAATTAAAAGATATTTCCATAATAAAAATATATTTCAATATTAACCTTTATGCTTATTCTTTAAAAAAGAGCTTTTATTAATATCTTAGTAAAACATAAAAATGATAAAATAATTTTTATTGATTAAATTCTCAATATACATATTTAATTAAAAAACAGAGAGAATATTACTCATTATTTATTATTTTTAATGCTTCATAATCTTATTAATAAAAAGAATTTTGACTGGTAATTAAATCCACATACAAAATAAAACAAAATTACCTAATAGCAAATAATTTACTAATATTTTTCGTTCACCAAAGGTTAACCCAAACGTTGGACTCCGAACAAATGGCCTTAACTCTAGTCCCTCTTCTAGCAAAACAAAACATCTCCCAAGTCCTAAATGTTGGAATCAGAGTAGATGCTCACTACCACTGGTACACCTGGTCCAAGTATATTTGGCATGACTCAGTAGCACGAAGCAGGAAAACAATATTAAATCCAGAAACGCCAAAGTTGCTCAGCTTAAAGCTTAAGTGTATGATATGGGACAAGCAAAATTTGAAAAAACACTGCATCTTGGCCAATCAAAGTCTATAAAGCCAAAAAGTACACATAAAATCCCTATAACTCCAACTTGAAAGGAAAGATAATTGACTTTTAATTAGTGATGAAGTGCACAGTATAGATAATAGACTATATGCTCAGCGCTTTCCACCACCACCACCAAGTTTGGGACCCTTTCCTGCAGTCTTTGGAACATTTCCTTTGCCTTGTGTCTTCTGTGCCTTGGCAGTCACTTCTGCCTTCTTTGCCCTCTTTTCGTCTTTTGTTTTCTTGATCCTTTCCTTGATTTCGCTACATTACATGATTACATCTCAAGTCAGCATATAATGCCATTATTGAGAATCAGAAGAATAGACACAGATGAACAAGGATCGACGTGATAAATGCTTTTTGTTCAACAACCATGGAGCAATACCAACAATCTTACAGGAGTAAAGCATGCTGGCCCCACTGTAATATCTTTTTAAAACATGCTACCATTATAGTAGAAGAATACACATTTAAGCAGGGCATGAAGCAAATTATCCAACAGTAAATGCTACAAAATACACACCGAAGGGCAGCTTCCCTTGCAGCATCTCGAACTTCTGGCTTCTCCGTTCTTCTCTTCTGGATAACCTCCAAAGTGGCACCCACAATAGACCTGGAGTAAGGCTTCTTGGTGGCACGTCTCCTCTTCTTTACAGCCTCTTGAGAAATATCCTGCATCAAAATTTCAGGCCTTGTTTAATTGGAGTCAACCATAAGCTACAAACATCCAGAAACTGAACAAATGGCAATACTCTAAGCAGAATTCTACAAGATGCACTTTAAAGTAACTACTTGATAGACTATTTGATACCATAGAGTATTGAAACACGAATACCTATGATGATTATATTACCAAAAAATGTATGATTCTATGACCTCCATTTGATAATCAATAAATTCAGATGCATGTGACCAATTTCTTTTCATACCATTTAGCTGTTTGATTACTTACTAGAAAGACCAAAACAAGTGCAAGAGAGAAGGAATAGTAAGAGCATAGTCATACTTTCTTGACCACTTACAAATAAGAATAAAAAGTGTAGGCAAAATCAAAGTTAACTTTACCTTCTTATGCTGCTTCCTGTACATGGCCGTCCATGTAAGCTTTGATGGCTTCAAACGGTTGTGAAAGTACCTCTTGCATTTTGAATTAGCAAACAGGAAGACCTGAATAAAAAAACAAAAAGAATATCTCACAATCATCAAATAATCCCAGTGCCCCTACAATAATGATTATACAATAAAAAAAATAAAAAAACTAAATTGGTTAACATAAAATCAAAGTAGGAATTACCTGAGAATCAGAACGAATAAATCTGATGCCTTTACCGGGATAAATCTTAGCCCCACTAAAACGACATAGCTCTGTCCTGATATGTCAAAATAAATAACCAGTGCTGCTAGCTTTAGAACCTCAACCATATGCTATATATAAGGTGGCGATACTAATAACCATCAATCCCTTAACCCACCATGCAAGAGAAATGAATAAACAGCACTCGAAATTAGAGCAAGCGCATATCTCCTATCATACTTATACACAATACGAAATAAAAAAAATGCTACTTCAAGAGGCAGGGGATCTCCCTTTCTAAAATGCAAACATACAGTTTCAACAATGGCAACTATACTCTCATCTCAAATTCACAGAAAACTAGTTATTTTGCCTCTAGAACTATATTTAAAATCCCCATTAGATGATTTAAAGTCCCAAGTTCGAACCGTGCAAATATACAAATTCAACTATCTCTACATTTCCAGATAAACAGAGCTTTTACTTCGCCGTTTTTAATACAAGCATCTATAAACCCTAACATGACACACAATTCAATCTCGCAAATCAGCTTGATTGGGTACCTCTAGCTAAAGATCAGATCTAGCAATTGCTTAATATTTCATATAGATACAACGAAAATATGTGCATAATCAAGTAACGAAAGTATAAGCAGAGAAGGAAATAGAAGGACAGAGGCGTACTTGAGAACCATGGCTGCTGCTTCTGCTGTTGCTGTTGTGGTGGAAACCCTAGAAAGATCAAAAGTCTGATAACATCGGTATGTATAGCAGGGGTCTAGCATAAATAGCCCTTTAATTCAAAAAGAACAACGAAAATGCCACTGAGGACTGAGGAGAGTGCAATGAAATTCGGCCCATATTACTCTAACTAAGCCCAGCAGAGGTCACGATCTCTTGGGCTACTTGGGCCCGCCTAATTTCAATTTATTTAGACTGGTTGTCCCGTAATAAGGGGTGAGCCTAAATAAATAAATTGATTAATAAAAGAAATCAACAATATTCTCAGACCATTGATGAGATCATGATCACCTCTACTACTCTTTGCTAATCTTGCTTGCACCAAATAAGTCCACTAAGAAATAAAACGCTCCAATGGGTTTGCTTCGTCTATAAGGATCGAAATTTTAATTTTATTTAAGAGAAACAATTACCAAATTACTGTTTATACTATTATTTTAATGTTGATCGATATATAAATAGAAAGATATCATAGAAAAAAAATATAAGTGTATATAGAAATACAATAATATCATCGGACTCCATAATTATTCATCTATTATTTAAAAGGGTGAACAAAATTTGATTCAAAATGAAAATTTTAGCTAAATTAATGTTTTTTCTTTTTTTTTTTTAACTTGATTCCACTTAAGTGAATTTTAGATTTTAATAAATTTTATAGAAATAGTATTTTGACTCGAGTCATAAAAAATAAATTGCTTTTTAATACTAAGTAATTATTTTTTATTATGAGATAAAGTCTAATTATTTTTAATTTTATTATAATTTAAAAGAATTATTTTTTTAATCTATGTTAAAAATCGATTTATATTATAAAATAGTGGGAGCAATGAGATGTTGATGGTAACAAAAATTATAAGAACCTCAAAATTTGTACAAGAAGCAAGCAACAAATATAGAGTAGAAGAGCGTTCTAAAGTAAGAAAGGAAAAGAAAAACCAGACGCATGATTAAATGGGGAAAGCAAACCACTGAATTATCATCATTTCCAAAACAAATGATTGATGACACCTCACTTATCCATTTTCACAAACCGGTAACTTCCTGTAACTGGATCCGTATCCGACTCCATAACCCGATGGAACGCAGAAGAAGATGAAGAAAAAGGAAATAAAATAAAAAGCAACACAACAAAACCGAGAAATTTCTCATCTTTCCCGGTACAATTCTCAGGCCTCAAGAATTATTTGTACAAGATCCATTTACACTTTAACCCTAATCCATTGTAAATCACTGCGCGGGACAGGCGAAAGTTAATCGAGGACAAGCGTGGAGCGAGCGGGCAATGGATGAGAAGCAACACGTGGTGGAAGAAGAGGATCGGAGCAGCGAGAGCGGAGATTACACGTCGGAAGACGAAGGAACTGAGGATTACCGCCGCGGTGGCTACCATGCGGTGCGAGTCGGTGATACCTTCAAAAATGGTCGTTACGTTGTTCAAAGTAAGCTCGGCTGGGGCCATTTCTCCACCGTCTGGCTCGCTTGGGACACGCAAAAATCCGTATGCTCCATCTCCTTACGCATATATTTTCCTTTTCCTTTTCTTTTGAGGTCGATCTCGTTTGGAATTTGTGTTATTTCTCTGATTTGTTAGTTTGTTATGCATTTGGTTTCTGAAGTTTTTGTTTAGTTTGTGAATAAGGCCAGATGTGATTTGATTTTGTAATTTCAATTTAGCGCATGTCAGTGTACTTAGGTTCATGGTGTTTCTCTTTTATTGTTGTATAATTTCTTTTTATTGATTTAGCTGGAGGAATTTGAATATGTTATTTCTTGTTTCATTTTGATTAAGTTTAAGGGAGATAGTACTAATCTAATTGAATTATGGTAGTGCCTTTCATTTCAAATTCAATAAGGATCAATTTAGTTCTACAAGCATGCTGTTAATGACATTTTTCTTGACTGCACATTGTTTCATGGCCGATATCTGTTGAGCTACGGAAATTTACCCCTGTTTGATTATATTGGTGTTCAATCGTGCAGCTTTTGGTTTCTAGAAAATGCGAAAACAAAGAATATTATTCAACTTAAAATTTACAAATTTTCTTCAACCTTCAACCTTAATTTTTGCAAATTTTCTTCAAACTCTATTAGATTGAGAACTGGGGGGGGGTGGGGTCGTCAAATTGGCTTGATTGAACTCATGCATTCATTATTTGCGAGCAGAAGCAAGTGTAATAATACATCTTTGTCTTTCCATTTTTCACTTTTCCCGAACAACTGAATGAGTTCAGTTGAGCGTTTCACATTTTCATTTATACTTTAGCAGCTTTAGCAAATCTGTCAAAAGCAACACTTATTGATATTATTGTTTGCGCATGTTTATTCGGCAGACTTGAAAAAAAATGCTGATAATTATTTTACCTTTTCCAAAAAATGCAGCAATTTGTAGCTTTGAAGGTACAAAAAAGTGCTCAACACTATACTGAAGCTGCCATGGATGAGATAACCATCTTGCAACAGATTGCAGATGGAGATCCTGATGATAAAAAATGTGTGGTAAAGCTTTTGGATCATTTTAAGCATTCAGGTCCAAATGGACAGCATGTTTGTATGGTTTTTGAGTACTTAGGTGATAATCTTTTGACCCTTATCAAGTATTCTGATTACCGTGGAATGCCCATCCATAAGGTTAAAGAGATTTGTTTCCATATTTTAGTGGGTTTGGATTATTTGCATAGACAACTTTCTATTATACACACTGATCTGAAGCCAGAGAACATATTGCTATTATCAATGATAGACCCATCAAAGGACCCAAGAAAATCTGGTGTGCCTCTCATTCTTCCAAATAGTAAGGATAAGACTGCTCTGGAATCTATTACAAAACTAAATGGAGATTTGACTAGGAACCAAAAGAAAAAGATACGAAGAAAGGCTAAGAGAGCAGCTCAGGGATGTGTGGAAAAGGAAGCTTCTGCTGAAACTGATGCAGATCCTGAAACATCTGCCACAGAGGAAACAATCGTGGGTTCTGCTGAAGATCAACCTATTAGTTCTGGTAATGCAAGCAGGCCATCTGATGCTGATGGAACAAAAGGCATTGGGTCAGAAAATCAGGGTAATAAGAGGGGAAACCGCTCCACAAGGCAGAAGCTGTTGGCCTCTGTTGACCTGAAATGCAAATTGGTGGACTTTGGAAATGCATGTTGGACATACAAACAGTTTACAAATGATATTCAGACTAGACAATATCGTTGTCCAGAGGTGATCCTTGGATCTAAATACTCCACGTCAGCTGATCTTTGGTCCTTTGCTTGCATTTGTTTTGAGCTTGCAACTGGTGATGTGCTCTTTGACCCCCATAGTGGTGACAACTTTGATAGGGATGAGGTAAGATACGCTATTGAACTATCATTGTTTGTGACGGTTGTTTGATGTTTTCCACCTTCAACAAGCGTAGAGTTATTTCAAATCTTTCTATTCCGACTAATGTGTCTTTCTCCTAAGACTTGAGGTGGTAAATAAAAAAAAAAAATCAAATCACACCATCTCTGTGATAAGTAACTGCCTCTTTCCTGTTCTCCCTCTTATTTTTTCTTTTTAAAATATGCATCAGTTGCACAATATTTGCTACTGTGCCTCAGCCACCTCCTTTCTCTCAGTACACATGCAGAAAAAAAATGAATGTTTTTAATATATTTTATTGAAGCATTGAATCAAATGTGGACTGTAAAAATGTTATAATATTTTCCAAAATGTATTTCAAATGGAGTAAGTAGGAAACCTCCTGGGCGTACAATATTTGAAAGTTTACCAGCTACAATTTATGATTTTAGGAGCATAAATGTGGCAAATCCTTGTGGCTTAGTCTAGCAACATATTTATGTCTGCAATCTACTCATAAATCCTGCATATTGTGACATGAATATTTTTCTTTCTTTTACTGTAGTATATAGGGGTGCCAATGGTAGTAAAAGTTTATTATGCACCAAACCTATTTATTGAATCATTAGAGATAGCAATTGTTGCATAATTGTAGATTAAGCATTTGTCAAAACTCAAAAAGAAAAAGGAATTTTGTGACAACGTTTTGCTAGTCAAGAATAGATGTATTATGGTTTGCAATCTGCAAAATGTTGCAAGCAGGTACAAAATCCTTCTGATGCTCACACTGATTGTCCATATAGAACTTCATATAAGCACTTCATTCTACCCTGGTGTAGACCTTCAATTTTGTTTAATCCAACATTGTGCTCATAGTGCAGTTACAGTTACCTAATTTTATGCACATACAAATCGCGTAGCACTCTCTCACCATAACCTTTGTCATATGAAGCAATATCAACATTTGCAGTTCTGGTTTTTTCTTATAATTCTCTTTATGTTATGCATGCTACCCTTCATAATGCAGAGCGTCTAGGAGCAGAATCTAAATATTCCTTTTTCTCCCCATGAATTGGAAAATGGTTTGTCTCATTGTGTTTTTAGCATGTCCTAGCATTGGTTGCTTGCACTTGGATGCATACCTCCATGATTTGGGGAAGTACTCCGACTTATGCCATCTTAATTTGGTGGAGATGCATATTCTTGTGTGACATGACCAGTTATTTTTGTG
This sequence comes from Jatropha podagrica, assembly GCA_947857235.1. Taxonomy (NCBI): domain Eukaryota; kingdom Viridiplantae; phylum Streptophyta; class Magnoliopsida; order Malpighiales; family Euphorbiaceae; genus Jatropha; species Jatropha podagrica. The sequence goes on along the minus strand of CANUEP010286050.1, from coordinate 114,699 downwards.
GTCGACCATGTCCATTTGAATGCATGCTTAAAGAAACTGCATGAATTGGTAGCAACAGTAAATAAGGTAATCTGTTCCATTGAAACTTTTACATACATAATCTTTCTGTATTTTATTGAAACTTTTCCTAATGTGTTTTTATGAAAAATCTGTTTTTTACGGTGCACCAGTAGTGTATGACGTAATCTTCTGTAGTTTGCAGAGTCTCATAAGTTATCCTCTTTTTGGCTTCAACTAGTCATTGGTGGATAATTGTCTTTCATTTGCAAGATGAGACCTGAACTTGGAATTCCTGTTTCCTACTTTAGACCAAACTGATATCAAAACTGTTATAGATTTGCATTCAGTGGGGAGATTGAAGGGATGGATACTTTACATAATTAACAGAGAGAGAGACGGCGTAGAAACTCTCTGGAAGCAGGTTTGAAAGATTAGGGCGTCAGGTGGCGTTTTTTTTGTGGTATACTGCACTTGATTCTATTTTACTCTAGGTGAACTGGTGAAGATATTCCATGCTCTTAATAGATGGATTTTGTGTGAAAAGGAAGGATAATTCAGTATTCTTAGTTTGTATTTATTATTGGAATATTAGTCTAGGATTAATTTGGTTATTTGCTTTCCGGTGAAGAGATAATAGAAGTGGGTGGTGACCAGATTTATATTTGTGGAAGTATGCTACAATTTGCATTTGTTTCTATTCTGATTAATACATAATTAACCATTGCAAGTTTATATAATTTTCTTTCTGTTTCAGGACCACTTAGCATTGATGATGGAGCTTCTTGGAATGATGCCACGCAAGGTGAGACGGTTCTTTTCCACTGTTTAATAAGTTGACATTAAAAAATATTTACATCTAACTCCAGGATGTTGGCATTAATTCTCAGATTGCATTAGGTGGCCGCTATTCTCGGGATTTCTTCAATAGATATGGTGATTTGAGGCATATACGCAGATTGCGTTTCTGGCCTTTGAATAAGGTTCTCATAGAGAAGTATGAATTCAATGAGAAGGATGCAAACGACATGACTGATTTCTTGGTCCCTATCCTTGATTTTGTCCCTGAGAAGCGGCCAACTGCAGCACAGTGCCTTCTTCACCCGTGGATCACTTCAGGCCCTCATCTTTTAGAGCCATCTATGCTAGCTCGTCAAAATGAAGCCTCAGAAGGCCTAAACTTAGAAAAGAAGAAGAGAGAGAAGGATGAGAGGGAGGCAATGGAAGTAGGAATGGGGAATATTGCAATCAATGCAGATTCCAAAGCAGTTAAAGATTCTCCATCTAGCAGTAAAATTTCCAAGCCAACCACCATTAGCTCTTCTAGGTAGGATTCTGGCCGATGGGACTAGCATTCTGGCCCTTCTTATCATCCATTGCAGTTTTCTGCGACAGCACCTGGCATTCTTGCAAGACATGATCTCACCGGCAATTATTTAATTTCCATATTACTAGTGCATGAGCACGAACATGGAATGGAATCATGTGGCTCTGATGCCAGTGCGGGTTTGGGTGATGAATTGGATTAAAAAAGAGAAAGTGGATGCTACGGAAAAACTCTCTCAAGCACACGATTCTTGGAATTTGCCCTCCGTTTGCAGACGATTGGTCAAAAGAAACTTTTGCTGCAAACTGTGCGTTTGTGAAGATTGTTTGATTTCTGTGATTCATGTACTGGATGAGATAGTAGATGCTGGAATTTTTAGATACATTATTTAATTCTACAAATTTTTACTTTCAGGAAGACTTTCCCTTATATTTTGTATGGAGCTTCAGCTTGTTGCATTTTATGCGTCGGAGCCTCGAAGGGTCTGAAATTTTGATGTTCTTGGTGTGTTTTTGTGTGGTTTTCTCAGCTCTTGTATTAGATGCTATCCTTTTCAATTAAACAAAACTGACTGATAAATTCATGGAATGTTCAAATTGTATCAATACGCTATTTTTAAGAGGCTGATACCTTAAGATTTTAAGAAGTTGCTATCATCATCATCATCATCATTATTATTATTATTATTTTATTTTGATCATTTAGTGGTTTTAATGAAAGTTTTAAACTTGAAGTTGGCCTCTGACAAGATTAAGAACATATCAGACAGAAGAGGCACAAACAACCTCAAACACAATCGGAAGGATTAGTAGCCCAATTTTATCATTATTATCATTTAATTGAACAGACAAATGTGTGAAAGCTGACTTGACATTTGACAATGATTGGCCTAATAATATCATAATCCAAAAGTCATTTTCGAATTATATTTGAAATCTGCCTAGAAGTTTCCTTTTTAGCACAAGTGTCCTTAGTACATGGGCTAACCCTAATCTAATCCCCCTTTGCAAAGTGCTTTCAACAAGGGGAGTATTTTCTCTATTTAGAGGATATGAGTCATTTTCATTCAGAATAATCCTATTGGTTATTTACTTATGTTATTATATTCGACTTCAACCATAAGTGAAATTGTCCACTTTGAATTAAGTCAATTTCATTTTATATTGGATTGACAAGACCTGCACAGTTTTATCTTACAGATAAAATGAAAAACTTTCATAAAGGGAACACGTTTAATCCTAAAATTCTTCTAACTCTCCACATCTTTGATGTTTAATTTTTCCATTTTCAATATATAATATTATTTATTCATGTGTCCTGCATTTTACTACCCATAGCTAATCCATCATCCTAAAAGTTAGCAAAAAATTCTACTCTATTCGTCCTTTTAGAATCATTTTATTAGATCGGGATGTCACGTAATCTCCTTTTACGATAACATTTTCTGCTTTGATAATATTACTGCTCTTGCAATTTCAAGGGTTTGAGTTTTCGTTAAATTTTATTTATAATTTTTTTTAGTTTTAACATAATTTAACTCAAATATAATTAATTTTATAAAATCTAAATAATTTTATATCAAACATTTCAATTGTAAGTTTACAAATGATTTCCTTACAATTTTACTATGCAATTCATTTGCATTACTATAGAATTTAAAAAAAAAAAAAACTCTCGAACAGTGTGTTTATAAATGTTTTTGTACTTTCTTGCTAAAATTAAATTTTTTGACGGCCAGATGGTTAAATAGATATTATTTTTGGCTGTGGAAGCAGAAAAAGTTTCGGAATTTTTCTAAAGGTAAATAAATAATTTATATTTGTATGTTAAAGTATTTAACTTTCTATTTATAAATATCCTTTTAAATAGTTAATAAGTGAAGGACTAAATAATAATTAAATAGAAAGTTTGACAACTAAATATCACTATATGAAATTCAATGAACCAAATAATCAAATATTTTATTTTTAAAATGATAAAGACTAAATAATTTAACATATTTGTTAAACAAGAAAAATAAAAATATAATTCTAATTAAATTTCGAACTAAATAATTATTTACCATTTCTTTTCATTTTAAGAATGAAAATATTTTTTTCCTCAAAAAAAAAAAAAAAAAAAAAAGAAGAAAGAATAAAAATCTATTAGTTGGATAATGATGAAGTTCCAAATGGTCAACATTTTGTCTGCCACATTGAGAAGCAAAAGAATGTTTGCTCACTTCCCTCCTCCATTCTCTATCATTGACCTCAATTTTTAATAATAATAATAATAATAAATTTGCAAAATATCCCACTTTTTCGATTATATTATTATTATTATTATTGATAATTGAACTCAAATCACTTAATTTTATCCTAAAAAATTATCAAATTTGATTTTCCAATTAACCAATTCTACAAATTTCATATTTTCATTCATCAAATGATATTATTATAAAGAAAAGATGTGTTGGGCCAGGCATATGGTATGCAAGTTCTTATCAGAAAAAGAAGGTGCCAAGAAGCTGCATTTGAATTGATTGATCAAAAAGCAAACCTTCATGAGATTCCAAATGGGATACTTCCTCATCTGCATCATGCAAGTATTTGGCTTTGTTCTTTAATTCCAAATTTGGTTTTGGACTTTGTACTGAAATGTCCATAGGAGTTCTATTTTACTCCAAACTTTGTTTCTAATCAGATTCACTTCATTTCAATAATGCAGCCAAAAAACCCATGATAAAGTCACCCCATGGATATGTGCCATCTTCAAATTTGAAAGTGTAATGTCATAATTGAACTCTTATAAAATTATTCCATTTCGGTAAGAATATAGTTAATAAATTCTACAAATTTCAAATTTATGTATTAGGCTATTTTAATTTGAAATTATTGAAAAAGAGTCACCTTTTTACTAATTAAGATTCCCATAGAAAATATATATCTATGATAGACCAGATTAATCTCATATCCGAATTCAAATAACAATCAATTTATTTTGGTAAAAAAAAAATAAATATCCATTCATTTCAAATCTATCCATAGGGTTTTATAAAGAAAAAATTACTAATACATTCTATTTTATATATGCAAAAGAAAGGGAAAAAAATAAACTGAATTCTTCCAAAGATTATCTTGAAATATTTATTATTCTTAAAATAGGAAAAAAAATTAAAATATCACATAACAAAGTAACTTTATTAAGCATTGGAGGTGTTAGCCAGTAGCTAACAGTCAAATCATATGGCTACAAAGTAACAAAAATATAGCAGAAAGCAAAACAAGGCACTCTGAAATTGGTTGGTGTCAGCCAGTAACTAACACACAAACAAATACAAATTAACTTTGAAAAGACAACAACCTTTATTACTGTTTCAAGGACAAATTTTGTTTGACTTGGTCAACTAGGTATTGGCCAACATATCACAATTTGTCCCTTCATCTTTTCACTTCTTGCACTAAAACCCTCAAACCTTTCCTAGCCATTTTACTATACAATAAATCTTCATTTTAAGCTTAACAAGTTTCCTACTTGAAAGTGCAGAGCATTGCCAACGATCATTGACTGCTGCAGAACCCTAAGAATCCCATAAATTCATGATTACTTATCATTTCTATACTGTTCTCGATACCAATAACTCCTGCAAAAGATTGAATATTCGTAATTTTAGGTGGGTTCCATATATATATGTATGTGAATCAGGTAATACTGAATAATCCTCTTCAAATTTGCGATATGAGCATTAGGTTGCTTATATCGACCTTCTAAGCTACCATTTATATATATATATATATATATCAAGCAGAAAGAAAATAGTTGGAGAATTGGATGTACCCATTGTGAGAGCACTAGCAAAGATGACAGCAGAGAGGATGAAAACAATAAGAGAAGCTCTTCTTAGTAATGTAATTAGCTTCCTTACAAAAAACTGTCCCCAGAACCCAGCAAGAATGGACACTGTCATGAGGTACAAAGCTACAAAAAAAGAAGAGATAATGGGAAGGAGTTCGTGAGCTGGACCACAAATAACAAATTTCCATTCACATGATTTTTTTATGTAAGATTTTATAACAAAACCAAGAAGATAAAGAAAGTTGACATGTACGAACCATAAGGCATTGGGAATCTCTTGAGCAAATAGAATTCCACCACAGATAAGGATGATGAGAACAGCATCACAAATGTTGCTGTTGCACTTGCAACCTATAGCAAATTAAGATGTTTGTGATATCAGTTATAAAAAAAATAATAAAAAGAAAGTAATTCAAATAAAAGAATTTAATAGAATGATTTCCATTTAGTTGCTTTTCATATTCAAGAATTGCAGCAAAAGTTTTAGTATGATTTCCACCATACTAAATTTCTTGCATTCATGCATTGGATAAAAATTAAATTATTTATATAAATATGTAAAATTAATTCTAGAGAGAAAAAGAACAGCCTTAAACAGAATATTTACTACAATGATGTTCTTCATAAAAAAAAAAAAATAATAACAGTGTCAGTGTCTTATCAAATGAGAAATTTTCCCGGCCGCACATTCGACAATAATATATTAATGAAAGGGAACTTGAAAAGAAGAAATAAGACAGAAAGCATGATTGATTGATTGCTTAATAATTTACAATTAGTCAATGATTTAATTATAAGTAATAGTTAGAAGCTTAAGTAATATTTAAGAGAGAAAATAATAACTAAACCTGTGGTATGACTCCAATCTCTAAGAGCAATGGACCCAGAATGAACCCACCACCAGATCCGAGAAGACCACCAACGGTTCCTCCTAATATTCCACAGAGTGCACAAAAGGCAATATGCATTGGAGTCCATTCAATAGAAGCCTCACAAATTGTTTCTGTGTTGCCTGTGCTAATTCTCTTCTTGTGTTCTTTGTATAATTTGACTGATTCAAATCCAAACACTACCAATGCTATAGGGAACTACAAGACAGAAAATATTTTGAGAATACAAACATAGATGTACTAACTAACAACAAAAAAATTTTATATACATATATATGAAGAATCTTGCCTAGTATTATATTACCTGCAAAGAAAAGATCAACCAGTACCATGTACCGCAAACTGCCACATCATTCTGCCACACAAATAAAATAGAATATAAGCACATGGATGCATTCAATCAACGTAGAGAGAAACAAAGAAAGAGATTGTACTTGCCTTGGTAATCTGGAGGAGGAGGAAACAAACCCAAACAAGTACTAGCACCAAAAGCCTATTCCAATCAAGATTGAAACACACTGTTTGCTAGAAAGATTAAAAGAAATTGGATTCAGTTCAAAAACAGAGAAGATGGTAATTGAATAAAGTGAACAACTTTAATTACTTACATATTCTGTTCTTTCTTCTTTAGGAACCAGTGGCTCATATTCTGTATCAATCAGAACTGCATGTCACAGGAAAATAACACAACATACTGTTCAATATCCCAAATAATAATTAGTAATAATTATTTATAAAGGCAAAGACCTTGAATTGAATCTTACGTTCCCCACGAGAGTTAACAAAAGTTTCTTGTTGCTTGGCCATTTCTTTCTGCAATTTGAAGATTTAAGAAAGAGTTTATAAGCAAGACAACTAATTATTAGTTTCAATTGACATTAAATTATGAGTTTAACCTTTAAGATTGTTTCTTCCTTCCACATTTCAATGCCTTTAAAGAAAGACCTGGAAGAGGTACCTGGACACAAAAGAAATCAAAAAGATAACAAATAACTTAAACATAAAGAAGAGAAAAGAGCAGAGTGTACCTAAAAAGAGGATGATAATAAGGACAGTTATTAGCCAGTAAGGGAAGACGACACTCAAAGAAACACCAATGGTGATGCCAAGCATGAGCATAGGCTGAAAGAGAAGAGCCAAATCATAATCTATAATAGGCACTTCCTTTGTTGGATGAGGCACTCTTAAATTATACCAAACTGATGATGCTGATGCCCCCATTATCATACCTGCAGCCATTCAAAACATAAGAAATCACTTAATCCTTAAAAAAAAAAAAATCAATAACTGTAAAAATGGGGCAAAGCTAATTTACTAGAAAAGAAAATTTTATTCAGATTCATAACTCTTGATTTTTTTAGAGTCCCTTTTGACCTTTGCCTTTCTAGCTTTTAAGAACTAATTGATTGATATATAAAAAGTTTCGAACTTCATTCAGTTTCAGAAAAAGTAGTTTCAAACTCTATTGACAAACAGATTGGAAGAAGATAAATACTATACATTTGGAAATGGCAGCAGCAGACTTTGTATCAAATCCAACAATCAAAGTAAGCATAGGAACAAAAATGCCACCACCACCAACACCACCCACAGTTCCACATGCAGATCCAAGAAATCCAATCACAGTAGCCAACATTAGTCTCCAACTAAACTCCAATTTCTGCACCAACCAAAATACAAAAAAAATAAAAATCCAAACTTCATCAAATACACATATAAACAGAAAAAGGTAATATGTCGCCGGCAACCGTAACACACATACCGGCCAAACTCTGTCTGTGTTGGACGTCAACGACGAACCGAAAACAGTGGAGTTTGATTGGGTTTTAACTTGTGGGTCGGCGAAGACGATTCCAAAGGCAATAGCGAGAGAAAGACCAGTAAGCAAATGGAACAACAATCTTCTTCGTGCCATAGGCGGCGGCGGATGATACAAGTATAGAGCAAAAGCAAGAGTAGAATATGGAGACGCTCAAAGGCTCAAGCTGTATCTCCGGGCTAAGAAAACCAGAGTTATGAGGGAATATACGTTACTTTCTGTGAACAGGAACAAAAAGGATGTTAATGCAATGAACTAATGATTATAAACAATATAAAATATAAATTACCAATCGAAAGGAAAACGTTGTTAAGCAAAATACAAAGACAGATAGACTAAGAGAGAGGAGAAACATGAGGGTCCTTGTCGTTTTTATAATAGAGATAGGTCTCAGTCTCACACTCACATGCATTTACAGTGGCCAAACCAGATATCATCCTCGGCAAGAATATTACTTTCCGTTTCGTTTTGGTTGTAATTTGAAGTACAACAATAGCATACTTAACAAACTTATTATTTAATCATAATTTTAGATTAAGATTTGTATAATTGACTAAATCATTTTTTTTGTCCATAATTAAAATAGACAGATATGATATGATTCGTTTTCTTACCTCTCGTAAAATTTACGGAAATTATCATTATTTTACGAATGTCATTCAGACAGTAAGGCTACCCTTTTACTGTACAGCCTATAATATTACTCGGGTCAGCCTTTCATATATAAAAAATTAATCTAAAATAGTTTGTATCAATAATAATTGAAATTAAATATTTTAGAATTTATTAAAAATATTTTATTTAATTAAAATAAGTTAGAAGAAAAAAAATCATAATTTATGGATTAAATTTTCTCAATTCTATTGTTTTTAAAAAATTATAGAATTTAAACCATTTAATTTTATTCCAAAATACTATTCAATTTCATGTAACATAAAATTTGTTTTGTTTTGTATGATTCTATTTTCAAAAATATAATTATACATACTTTGGATGTTTCTAACCATTTCAATATGTTAATTAGAATATATTTTAATCTTATCAACATAATAATGCAATGGATAAGGAAAATGGAATTGTTTATTTTTTAACATATAAGGTAGAAATTTATATTTTTTTTAAACAAATGGAAAAAAAATAATATTTATATTTATATTTTTATAATTATAATTATTTTAGGCACATAGAGTCAATTTGGAAAATAGACTCTTTCTTTAAAGTAATTAAATTCTATATAAAAATAGAATGCCACATTTTGTAAGAGTAATTGGTAAGTGAAATTGACAAGTTGAAGACACAAAGATACTAAGACACATACGTGCTTTGATGTGGAGAATTATTTTGCTACACGTGGATGTACAGAACCCAAACATGATCCACCTATCAATTGCAATTTCAATTCAACACGATTCCATAGAAGGAAACAAAATGAATATAAAAAAAATATGTTATGAATAAAATAAATGCAAAAGGATTTTCAAAATTTTTAATAAAAAATTCTGTGCATGGTTTTTATTTAATTCCTTAAATATAATTAATTACCATAGCATAAATCCCTTAATTAGTCATTTAATTTTCATGTGATATAAGGAAATTCAATATGTTTTTCAAAGGTAAAAAATTTATCAATTTAAATAATTTAAAAGATTCAGATTCAGAATCCAATTGATTATATTTGGATTTTTTTTTTTTTTTTTTTTGGTTAGCTTTTTAAGTACTTAACATAGTCTTGTCTTTCATTGATCGTATTTGATATTTTGACAATAAATTAAAATTAATTTCAATATTTATATTTGATTCCCTAAGAAATGATGTTGATAGAGTGAATTATTGAAGTTCTTTTTTTTTTTTTTTTTTCAAAGAATACTCAATTCTATTTTGGAAGTTATGTCATAAATGTACTTTTCAATAAAAACAAAGAATTGAAATCGCCTAACTGAAAATTATTTTCCATAGATTAAAGACATAATCCAAAATGACTGCACAACAATTCTTACCAAGGAGAAACTTCTGGTTTCTATCTATTTTCGAGACACAGTAATGAATCCTTCAAAGAAAAACGACATGGATTATTAAAGAATGTGGTTGAAAATGGCATGAACATCACAAGGATAAGACAACAATTATAAAAAAAAAAAAAGAAACAACGGCGTTAAGTTACCGATTATTTTGAATTCCTGAGGAAAATATTTGTCGTTTGTTTTTGTCTGGTCTTCAATGGCGAAAGAGAGACATCTTTCGTTGTCTTACGGTCCAAGAGATAGGCTAGAATAAGATTTTCGTCTGGATTTCCGCCTCCGTGGAGGTGAACCTGTAATTAAATCGATGATTTTTCTTTCCATGTTTTGATTAATTATAATTAACCTAATTGAAAAAAAGAAAATAAAAGGAGGGGATCAAATTCTATTTAAGTTGGTGGTCTAAAAAAGGAAGGGCATCGATTTGCAGTAGAACGACAAAATAGGGACGATCCATGGACAAAGATCTAGGTTTCCCTGATTACAGGACCTTGTAGTGTAAGATTGTTATGTCGGAATCTCTCTCGATATAAAATTTTCACGTATTAACGGCTTAAGCTCGTCACCAGATCGTGTGCTGTCAACGTAAGATCGCCACGGATCACCTCCCGTATCTCTCACATCGAGTTATGCACGTAAAACGCTGGACCATACTTCTCAAAGCAAATGTCAGGAATTAAAATTGACAGATGGCAGATCACAGGGGCTCTGCTGGTCTGTATAATTGCTGAAAATGATTTGAATTGAATGAAGGGTGGCAGACATTCAAATTTATCATATATTAATGGGCAATTACTCAGCGTTAAATAGTTCAACGTTCGTTTGCTGAACCTCACATCACAACCATTAAATTCTAATACAAACTTACAGAGATGATAAGGACTCCATTACATGGCCTTCAAAGCCCAACCTTTCAATTTGATCCCATATAATGAGATCCAGAAGGGCAAAAAAGCCCACAGCTGCTTTGTTTATAGTTACTCAAACAAAAAAACGCACAACAGCAAGGCCCAAAAAGCTACTAATGAACATGATGGTGTCAAAAGTGAAAGTAAAAAAAGTATTAAGTCCACCGTGAACTCGGTGACGTTATCACTTATTGTCTGAACGGTGGACGACCTTTAGATGAGCAACACCCTCATCATCTACCCGTCCAACGTCGTTGAAAGTTTGACCACTAATCTGATCAGACTCTTTCAAGGTGGCTGCCACGGTTCCCGTTGGTGTTTCCTCATGAGCCACCACCTCGTCCTTTCTTTCTGCGCCTCCATGCTCACGTGCAGCACGTGTTTCTCCCACGACATCTCGTGGCATTGTAAGCTTTCCTTTAATAGAGTCTTTGATGCTCCCTAATCCTGCCTTCTCAAAAATATTGTCCCTTGCTGCACTTCCCCTGACACAAAATCCAAAAACAACAATCATCAGAAATGGTTAAAAATTGAAATTACTTACGTAAACCGTATTCTTACCTTTCAGCTTCAATGTCTTTTTGCTCTGCCTCATCTTTTTCCATTTTCAACTCCTCCATCTTCCGCCTAGTTTCCTCCTCTGCTTCGCCAAGTTTCTCCTGAACATTCAAGTACAAGAAAATGCATTTCCGAATTTTCATTCCATTGCAATTATATATACAATGCAAACGCAAACACTAATGCACCTAGTGGTTAAAATTAGAGCAAAATAAAATATCAAAATGCACAGAGGCATTGAACATGGAAGTCAAACCTTGGCTGCTTCTTTAGTTTCTGCTGTTTTTTCTTGTGCTTCATCTTTCTTACCGGAGAAGAGGTCCATAGCTTTCCTTGCAGCACCTTTAGCTGATTCAGTAAGTTCACCAAGCTTACTAGCTGCACCTTCTTTCCCTTCTTTAGCTTTCTCGGCAGTGTAATCTTTTGTTTCAATTGCTTTTTCCTTGGTCTTCTCTGCAGCTTCTTTAGTTTTATCGGCAGTGTAATCCTTTGTTTCAATAGCTTTTTCCTTGGTCTTATCTGCAGCTTCTTTAGTTTTATCAGCTGTATAATCTTTCGTTTCCTTCGCCTTCTCTGCAGCTCTATCCTTGTATTCTCCAGCCTTTCCCTTCGCCATTTCTGCCCTCTCTTTCGCCTTCTCAGCTGCATAATCTTTATACTCACCTAACTTTCCCATAGTCGACTCCTTCGTTTCTTTGGCCTTTTCTTTTGCCTGCTCCGCCTTCTCTTTTGTAGATTCTTTTGTTTCGTCCCATTTTCCTGCTGCTGCATCTGCAGTCTCCGCCGCCTTCTCTGCAGTGTAATCTTTAGTCTCTCCTGCTTTCTCAGCTGCTTTATAATTGGTTTCCTTCGTCTTCTCAGCAGCCTCTTGGCTTTTACCTACAACAGCTTCTTTGGCATGCTCATAAGTATCAGCAACTTTCTTTAATACAGACCCAATAACGCCTGGTCTTTCTTCTTGTTGCAGGTCTGTCTCCATTTTTGCCCTTTCTTCATATTCCTTTTCTCTATTAGCATCTTTTAGATCACGCGCAGCTTGCCACGCTTCTGCCTCCGCTTTGTCCACCTTCTCTTGCCTGGACGCCATTAATTAGCTTCTTACTTGAAACAAAAAATGCAGATTTACTTGAAAGACAAACAGAAAACAAATATCAAAGTTTTTGTATATGATTCACTGATTTGGAATTAGAAGAAGAATCTTATATATATTGGTTATATTTTGAATATTCGGAAAGCGAAACGTGGATACTAAGGTCATTGGACGAGTGCCACGTGGTGGATTGTAATAAAAATTCGACACGATATGCTTTGCATGTGTAGGAGTGGGTGACATAAGGCACGCATGCAAGCATAAGAATGACCTGTTCTTAAAGAAACGGAGTTTTGTTGTGGTGTGATTTATATTTTTGTGGTTGCATTACACGTGCCATGCCACGTGGGAATGGAGCTTTACTCCGGTCGGCGGTAAGCGAAATTTACTGAATGAATGGTCCAGAGGCAAAGTATCGGTTTTGAATATTTTGATTGATGTGATTATCAATCAAATCAGTTGAAATAATAAAAAGTAGAAAAACAAACGTATCAGTGCTCATGGAAACTGGGAAAAAAAAAACCACCACCCAATTTTGCAATTTTAATATTATAACACCTGATTTTTACTAATAACATATTATTTAATCTTTATTAATAACGCATCGCGCTATTAAAATTTGTAAATTTTAATAAATAAATACTTTTCACTAATACTAATTATTTTTAAAAATTTTAATTTATATAAAATTTTAAATTGAATTATATTTGAAGTTGATAATCGAATTTGTCTTACAATCAAACGGCGAAAAAGATCGAACTTGTATTTCATAAAATACAGGAGCTTATTGAACACTTTATTGATACTTACGGTGATCGATGGATTGTGATAGTTTATGGGCATATACATATAATTTCTTTTTCTGTAAATTAATTAGCGAAATTCATAAATAAATAAGAGAAGTACGAACATTTGCAAAAAGGATTATGCGTATATAAGAGAAGGTTCAATTCCATGTCCTTGTGAATTACAGATACGTATCCCTAAACTAATTGAGATATGCTCTTCAATCAACTGGTAATGGCGATTTGATCATGATGGATCCTAACATTTAACCTTCTAAGCCAGATAGAGTGAAGAATCATATGAAAAACATCGTAGCGCTTAGGCGGAGAATTAACCTCAAAATGCCTCCTTATTTGCTTTACTCTTCTTTGCATTCTAATGTATTGCCTTGGAGATATGCTTGTCAATATTCTCTTCAGATTGGGGATTTCGCTCACCGGAACCTCAACTGAGAATGACTTCCAATTCAGAACATCGCTGAAAGGCGGTACATAGTGGTCTGAAATTAGCACCGGCACACAACCCGTGTACAATGCCTCCACGACTCTCGGACTTGCAACTTCGTAACCGCTAGGACAAAGGCAGAACTTGCTTTTTCTCATCATTTCGTAGTATGATACGCCTTTCGGAAGGTACCTATGCACTTTTATATCATCATCCTTGTTTTCCCAATGTGCCAGAAGGATTGGTCTAACAGGGCCATGAAGCCCTCCGGCGTAGAATGCCAAAATTGACCGTTTCGATGGAGATGGTCCGCCAATCAAGCCCGTTGTCGAACCGGTTTGGAGATTGATTTCTGGAAATGATACATCCTTGATGGGATTGAATCTCTCTGATGTGTTTGCATTGCATAGCGCACGAATCGAGTTTTTTCCAAGATAAGGTACAGAAAATGAAGTTTCTGGTCCCTGTGAAAATACAACGTGCACTTAAATTAGAACATCATTCTTTCAAAATATTCCAATTTGATACTATGCTATCAATGCACAAAATTTGATAAGTAATTCTTAATTATACGAAGCTGTCCAACCCTACCAAGCTTAAGAAACTATATACTAAATAAATTGGGTGTACTGTTCATATCTACATGAATAGAAAAATACCAGCAAATGTAATTGAAATGGAAATTAAGGGACTTACCCAATCATGGCAAGCAAGCATGAAATGGTCCGCGCCGAGGCTTCGATTCCAGAAAGGGTATTTTCCAGCAATGAGACTGACATAGTCTCTCACAGTCCTCCTTATGGGACCAAAATCATGCGAATCACGCACATAGACAAATCGAACCATCATTGTAACACTAAAAGGAAGGAAATAGACATGTGCCTTCTCAGGATCTTTGGTTCGGAACCGGTCATCTATCTCCATCCTGTGAATAAAATTTCCTTCCATAGAGTATATGCTTTTGCAAGGACCATTATGAAACACCGGTGGTTCACCTTCTTCGTAAACAAAAACCTTGAACAGTTTTTCCATTTCCAAGTAACTCCTGTAATGGGAAAGTGAGAAGTTTTTGTTACATATATAGACATGCACTTAGAAACAATTGTATAAGAGTTGAGTAATACCTGTGAAAGACTTTAAAATTCCAGTACATAGGGCCTGTAGGAACATATTCAGGGTCCTCTAGTGTTTGATTTCCTATTTTAGCGTCTTTTATAGCAGCACGAGCATTTTGGAGACCAGCTTCAACCCTTTCTAAACTTGAATAGTACTCTTTTTGATGTTTGCTTTTGATGGAAAAATCAATTGAAGAAGCATTCTTCAAGCTAGCAAATATGGTTGCATTTTCTTTCTGGAATTATTAATTAATTTACAGTAAATTAAACTGAAAACAAATGAATTAAAAGAAAGAAGTAACTCCATTAAATTAATATCAGTAAAAATCATAATTAATTAATTAACTGAGTTAATTAATTAGAACATTAAGTAGCAGTTTACTAGAAAAACAAGGGAAGGGAGAATGTTTGCTCAGCTTGTCCACCGCTGCGCCTTGAAAACCTTAAGACACAAGTTTAATGCAATTTTTTTTTTATTTTTTCTAGGAAAGGAAAAAAAAAAAAAAAAAAAAGAAAAGAACACTCTGTTTCTTAGTATTTGATATTTTCAAGGCAGAAGTTACTGAGACTTCATTTTGACTCATCTTCCCTTGTTTCTGTTTCTGAGGCACAATCTGTCTTCTGTTTTCTTTCCATTAACAAACCACAAACCAGACCGAGACAAGAGATAGAATGCCAAAAATTTTGAAAAACAAGGAATTAATCCAATTCTAATTAAGAAAGAAATCAGAAAAATTGGAGAGGGGAAAGAATAATTAACTAAATATTCTTACAATTATTATATATATAGAAAAGAATAATGCTTAAAGAAAAACAAATGCTTACAGGTTTTTCAATATCTTTAAACCCAACATCAACTGAAGACGAAGAGCTATTAATGGCAGAATTGTTAACAGTACCCACCGCCGAAACCACCGCCATTTTTGCATGTGAAGATGGCAGAGAATAAGTAAGGTTAAAATTAGAACCAGAACCACTATAAGAACTCAAAAGCGAAGAATCCCAACTGAAAAACTTAGGACCCAGAAGAGCAAGAAAACCAAAACCGACTATCAATGGCACCATAAACAACAAAGGGTTAATTGATGTTGATGAAAACCTCCATGCATGACCTTTCTCCATTGTTTCACTCTGATCTCTAACTATAGCTTTAGAGCTAAATCTTCTTGCAGCTGTTGCTGTACCAACATAGAACTTTCTGTGTCTCCAACAATGAAATAAAAAAAGATCTATAATAAAAGTTATTATTATTATTATTATTGTCATACATAGCAGAGAAAGTTGAACAATTGGTGAGCTTTGGTTGCAGTCTCATGCCAAGCGTCGTCTCCTCTTTATCGTCCCCTCCACATTGGAGCTTTCTCATGCAAATATTTTCTTTCCGATTTTACCCTTCTCTAGTCACCGATCAACTCTCATCAATGTTCTCTGATTCTCTTCAGTGTCATTGTCGTGAACGAGCGTTATCTGGACGCGCTCTTATGAGAACTCCACATGGGATTTTGTAAGGATGTACGGTTCGAGAAGCGAGTGTAGAGATTTTCGGTAATTTATTGAGAGCGGTGAATCTTTGCTTGCCTGTCTCGACAGGAGTATGTAGTGTCTTGAGACAAAAATTTGTAGCTGGAATGACTTTATTAACCCGGATTTGGTCAAATATAGAAGGGAAAGGAAAGGATGAATGGCAGTGATTTTGTATTTTTGGCAGGGTTAATGATGTAGCTCTGACAAGGCAAATATGTGATGTTTAAACTTTAATTTCGATGAGTTTTGGCAAATTACAACTCAATTATATATATATATATATATATATATAATGTTAATTATTAAGGAAAATGTTATAATTTAATACCATTTTATTCTTTTTGTCTGTAAATTGACATAAATACCATCATTTGGCCGGTTTGATTCCGTTGAAAAAATAAATATTATTTTTTATTTGATAAAAAACTAAAAAAAAAAAATCTAAAAATTCTTGTTGGATTCTAATTCTAAACCGAAATGAAATTCGGTTTGGAAGTGAGTGTTTTTCTTAAAATCGAACTTGTTCCATTTAATGCAATGAGAGAGGCACCTCTCATCTCCTTATTTAATTCAACAATTTGTTTTTGCCTTCTTTTTTCTCACCATTACTACACAGAAAGAACTGAAGCCTGACCGCCAGCTTTCAATGTTTACAAATCTGGTAATTTCGTGCACTTCCTAAATTCAGGAACAAGTGGAAGTTGATGATCGGTCGGTCAGTTCACTTCACATGCAAAAGAATCAATTCTCAACTTCTTTTAGCGGTTACTCTTCAAATAAAACAAATAATACTATATATTATATATATTTTTATTCTTTTAGCATTTTTCTTTTCTTTTGCTAAGACAGCAGGGAACCAGTAAAAAGTATTAGTACAAATTATTTCTATAAGAAAATGCTAAATGATATGAGTATTAAAATAATATTAAAAATAAAATTCACACGTACTTTATCTTTATCTTTATAATTATATATATATATTTAATTTTTAATATTATTTTAATATTTCCAATATAATACGCCTCCCGTTACCTGATCTTATCCTGTTTCTACATCAGATGAATGAGTGAGTGAGATTTGAGAATATTAATGATTTCTTAATCGATGACATCACTTATTACAATTACCAAAATACATTCTAATTAAGGTTGCAATTGAATTTCTTTTAATTAATTAAGCTTTTTTCAGGTATTCTGTCTTTTGATGAGATAATGATTGTGTTGACATCACGTTTAGAGCAATGTTTATTTAAATTTGAGACAATATTTCAAAAAAAAATATCCTCATTAACCTTTAATATTTTATAAATTTTTTACATCGTTTATACTTATCACTTATTCTCTGTTACTTTACTCTTTTTGGTCTTTTTTATATTAAACAACTTATCAAACACTTAATTTTATCCAATATTTCTATTTTAATTGCTATATCAATAACTAACTACTCTCACTTAATAAAACGGTTGACAACTATTAAAATAGTTAACATCTAAGTTAATTTTTTTTTTTTAAGAATAGAACGGGTTTGAAATTATAGAAATGTTTTTTCTTCTTGATTCATTTGGAGGCCCGATGGACTAAAAGAACGCTACATGCAATATTAATTATGCTCGTTATATGCTCATTTTTTATATTTTTTTAATTTTTTTAATCTATTAACTTTAGATGCTCTAATATCACTCTCCGCATTTTTGCTAAACCTAGTTATAACTATTATATAACTACTGTCGTTTCATCGGTAATCCTACTTCCAAAGATAGTTTCTACTCCTCACTCACTCTCTCTCTCTCTCTCTCTCTCAGACGAATATTTTTGTTTTTTGCGGACAAATTTCATTACCCCGCGAGGAACAGATCCTGTTGTGGCAGACTTAAATGGAATGGGGAAAGGAGTTGCTTGGATTAACGGCATTAACATAGATTGGCCTCAATATCTTGCTAGTGAACAAGGTTGTGACAGTATTTGGGACTGCAAGGGAGGCTATAAGCCTATAGAGAAATTGAACCAACACATACAAAGCCCACCAAACACCAGCCCAAAACTCAAACCAAATATAAGTATCCTAACAAACTTAGCTGACGTATTTATCTAGCAGACGACATGGCAAGGCAGCTACAACAATATACACTAACAAACTATAGAACAGCTAACAAATACAGCTCATTTGTATGTAAAGGAACAGCTAGATCTTGTATAGCAACTGATTACAGTTTATTCAATACACAGATTTCTTTCCCCAAATTATCTCTTGCTACCATATTTTTCATTTTCTGTTCAGAAATGCAATCCTGGGGGTGGAGAGCCAACACAAAGACATTAGACATTATCATCTTCCCAGAGATTGGCTAAGGCCAGAAAATAATGTGTTACTATTGTTTGAAGAATTATGAGGGGACCCAGATGCTAATGTGTTATTATTGGTAAAATTTGTGCACATGCTCCTGAAGGACAGACATTGCAAATAAGTTGCCAAGGTTTGTGATTCCCACATTGAGTTAATAGCAAGGTTTTTTATACTTCTATCCCCCCTTACATACTTTCTTCCTGCTGCTCAATCACATTATCTATTACCACTTTACCACGTAAACCAAACTATTTTAATGAAAAAAAAAGAAAAGAAAAGAGTAGTAGTCATTTTGGGTGAAAAGATAAATGAAAAAGCATGTCAAATTCACCTTAAAGGCAATCTCTAATGACTTCTAATGATAAAATAGCTTTGGCAAGCAATGAATATGAGAGTTTCAGGTACTCAATGGATAAAAAAACTTATTTTACTTCAATTTTTATCTTCAAAATATTGATTATCTTTGAATTCATATCCAAGCTTCTTCAACCTAAAATAAAAAAGAAGGTTTAGCTTATGAACCATTTCAGCTCATAAGCCTAAATACGAGAAATTAAGTATATACTTATGGAAGAAAAACAATCCATCTACTCACTGCTGCTTAGCCATACTTGGAGAAATTACATATCTATATACATGTATGTTATGAAACTAACAATCAAAATGAAAATAGCAAGGGTAAAGAGATAGAAAATTGTACCGTGTTTAATAGCATCCATTATCATGCGGCTCGATTATATTTAGTTAGCAAGTAATACTCACCGCCAGTAATCTTTGCACGAGCAATGTCCATTAGAAAAGTGATGAAAACCTGAAGTATCCCTTAATATTATCTCTCTCCTGGTGACAACCGAAACATATTTCAAGAACACATGGCAATCACCGCACAAAAGAATGTTTTTCACAATTCGAATCGGTTTTCCTCGTTTAGTCACCAGAAGTCCATATGTTGCTGCTAATTTTGCACTGTGATAGAATAAATATTCCTTTTTTTGATGCTCTTCTACATCCTGAAGTGCAAAGCTCGTGTTCGGCACATAACCAAGCTTTAGACATTCCAAGATCAGTCTGTCTATCCCACTATAGATATCTTTTGTATGGTAATGAGATTGATCTCTTACACAAAACGAATGGACTTCCTTCTGATGAATAATCCAACTTCGACATGGGTGTTTCCGCAAACCCTTCTTTCTCATATTCTCTCTGACCAATTCTGAACAATTCCACCTTCCAGAAGCTAAATACAGATTAGAGACAAGTGCATATGTGGATGGATCCTGCGGCTCCATGGCAACTATACGCTTTACAACTCGTAGTCCCATACTCGTATTCGAGTGATATCTGCAACTTTCAAGTAAAGCTCGCCAAACAAAAGCCTCTGGTTCAAAGGGCATCTTAATGATCGTTTCCTCTGCTTCTTCAAGGAGATCCCAATACCCTAAAACACTTACCAAAGAAGCATAATGCTCTGAAGTGGGATCAACTTCATATACCTTTTTCATACAAAGAAAAAGATTACGGCAGTCATCAACTAAATTTGAGCTAGTATGTCTATAAGCTAAAATAATCAAAATAAAAGTGACCGAATCTGGTTTTATGCCTTCCTTCACCATCCTCGACCAGACATCTAAGGCCTCATCTCCCTGTCTGTGAAGGAGATGGCCAGCAATCAAACAATTCCAAGAAACTATATCATGTATTGGCATAATGTTGAAAGATTTAATTGCATCATTCATGCTGCAACACTTGGAATACATGCTAATTATGGAATTTCCCACTACTACATTGGCTAGAAACCCAGATTTCAAAGCATGAGAATGGATTTGCTCTCCCATCTCATGAAATCCTAAAGTCCCACAGACACCAAGTATTGAAGCCAATGCAACTTCATCCACAACTATTGCCCCTTCTAATTGGCTTTGGTGGAAGAGAGAAATTGCTTCCTCTGGCATCCCATTTCGTGCATAGCCACACAGCATTGATGTCCAGATAATTGAGCTCTCCCAATCAGATGGCCAACTGCGAAAGATCTTTTCAGCATCCTTCATCTTTCCACACCTTGTGTACATGTCAAGTAGAGCTGTTTCAATGCAGGCATTTGATCCAAAACCAACCTTAGTGACAAACCCATGAATTTGTCTACTAATTTCAAATGACATTAGTATTCCACAAGCATTTACAATGCTAGTCAGAGTTAAATCAGTTAATCCTACTCTCTCCTGGACCATCTTAAGAAATAAATCCAATGCCTTTGATCCTTCACCATTTTTACAAAATCCAGCCAAAAGAGCGTTATAAGAAACAGTATTCCTCACGGGCATATTCTCAAATACTTCTACAGCCAAATCCACCATCCCAAATTCCATATATGCCATAGACATTTGTGTTGTAGTAATTATATCCTTTTCTGGCATTTTATCAAACACGGCCAGAACATCCTTTAGACCTCCGCACTTGGTGTAAAACCCAATAATTGCATTGTTAATACTCAAGTTGGCTTCTAATCCAATTCTAATGGCATAAGCATGAACCTCTCTACCTCCCATTACAGCATGGCACCCAGCACAGGCAGCCAACACAGACAACAGAGTGCACCGATCAGCTCTAAAACCAGTAGTTTGGTGCAAATCCTGAAACAATCGTAATGCTTTCTCATATAACCACTGATTGACCAAGCTGGATATTGCAGTATTCCAAGTTACAATATCTCTTTGAGGCATTTCACCGAACAATTGAGTCACATAATCAAAACACCCTGATTTATCATATAAACTCATCAAAGCATTTGCAACATAAGTACATTCCAAGTACCCTAGCTTAATTATCAAACCATGAACTTGCAAACCCAGCTCTAATTCCGAAATCCTAATACAAGCAATTAAAATAGCAAGTAAACTATACTCATTAACCTCAACACCTGAACTCCTCATTCGAAAGAAATGCACAATCGCATCATTCTCTTTATTCGCCTTAGCAAAACCCGATATTAAAGTGCTATAAGCAACTGCATCTGGGCTAGAGAGGTGCTTGAAAACCCCATGAGCATCAACAACAAAACCCAGTTTGACGTAAGCGGAAATTAGAGCATTACCGAGTTGGGTATCCTCATCAAGCTTGACACTTGCAGCATGTACTGCTCGAGCAAGGTCGATATTAAAGTATTTCACAGACAAGCGAAGCAAATTGAACAAATCGTCAGTCTCAATGTAAGAGGAATCTAAAGAGCTTAAAGGGAAAAAGGTGTCAATGTTTTGGGGATTCGAGAGAGAAGAGACTGGTAATGGTAGAGATTGATTTCTGGAGGTAGAGAAGTAAGGGAGGCGACCGTGGAGTTTTGGTTTAAAGAAAGATGGTTCTTTTGGAGGGAAATGAAATGAATTGAGAGATAAAAATAAGGGAGACAAGCTGGTGGCGGCAGCCATGAGGTTAACCGCCAGACACAGATCTCTTTATTTTTCACCTAAGAACATAAGGTTTTGACCTTTTTAGGCGTTCGAGTTATTGAATTACGGGACTTGTATAGCGAAAGGAAACCATTTGTCACCCTACGTTTCCATATCAAGCACCACCAAGTACATACATTACGTAGAAAACGGCACATTTTAAAGCTGCGTCTGTCGTATCTATCTTAAAGAAGCCGCAGAAAGTTTTGCTGACAGGAAAACTTTTCCATCAGTGACATGAATCAATTTCTTGCAATCTTAATGACTTCGCCAAGGTTTTCCAGTTAAAAATGGAGAACTTGAACACTGAAATATTAGGGAGAAAAAAAAAAAGAGAGAAAGAGAACAAGAGAAAGACATAAAAAATCGAATTTTTATAATATTAACTCGAAAGTATCACTACAAATTTATTCACGTCTAAAGAAATCCTAACAAAAAGCTTCAACAGCAAGCCTATAACTGAAAATCTGTCTGCATTCTGGAGGTAAAAGGGCAAAACTGTTTATATTGACATCGATTGTGCAATTTCTCTGGTTAAGACAGGCCTGCAAATTCAGACACAAATCATACAATTATTAGAAAATAAACACACATCCAAAGAAGAAATTGAAAGAAGAAATTGCTCAAAGAAGAAAGAAGGCAAATATGAACTTACCTTTTGAACAACATCCAAAGAATCTATAGCATGGCATCTGCCTGGACTGTAATCCCCACATTTGCCTTGAGGATTACCAAAACTAGCAAATTTGATTTTAGTAATATTGTGTCCTCCTGCGCATGCTAATTCCAATTTATTCCATTCATAAGCATTTGCACAAACTTTACCAACAGTAACTGTTTGTATTTGAACATTCTGTGGGTCGCCACCGAATTCTTCAAACAATACTAGCAAATTATTGTCTGGTCTTAGCCAGTCTCTAGGGATATGATAATATCTTTGTGTTGGTTGTCCACACCCAGTACTGCATTTACCAGAGTCATATCTGTTCTTGTAGTCACAAAAAATGCTACAACCTTCTTCACTGGCAATATTTTTAGGCCAATACCTCCCTATGTTAATGCCATTGATCCAAGCAACTCCTTTTCCCATTCCATTCAAGTCTACCACGACAGCATCGGTCCCATGAGGATACAAGAAATTTGTCTATTTACAATAAACACAATATGATGAACCGCAATGCAATGTGATGTAATCAGAGACATTTATAATAACAAAAAAATATGTGCATTACCTTGTACCATGTGAAAGGTCGATCAACCTGAGGGATAGCAGACCAAGAAGGACTATAACGATGTAGAAGTTTATGATATTCAAGGTCTACACCATGTAATCCTGTTTTATGAACCCATCTATTTGTTGAAATATCCTTAATCACTTCAGGTTCACTTCCGTTTCTGCTCCTCGCTATTAATTGGATAGGTCCAACAATTCCACATCCCCAGTAGTCAAAGTTAGGACCATAATTCTACACAAAACACACACAAAAAAGAATATAATCGTGATAACAAAAAAGCAAAAAACATAAAAATAGTTACATTAAATGACTATCGGAAACTTGAGCAATTACTTACAGGTAATCCAACAGAAACACTAGCTAAAACAATTCGATTAGCTCCATTCACTAAACGAATCTCTCTCTCAAATTGAAAGCCATAGTCATCAAGGTGTCCTTGATACTCAGAATATTGAGATCCTACAAAATAATTTGATTTTTCATTAGTCATTAAATAAATAGTAATTTGAAAATACAAGACTTGGAGAATAGTAATTACCCACAAATCTTTTATTTACAAAAGCATGAATAATAGGCCCGTTTGTTCGAACTTGGAGAAATATATCCTTATTGACCCATTGAGGATCAGATGAATTATGAAAATAACTGCATAAAAAAATAAAAATAAAATAAACAACTATAAAAAATGGAATTAAAAGAAAAAAAGGAAAAAGAAAATTAGTGTGTTAATAACTTACAGTGTCAATAAGTACAAGTAATCACTGGTACCATTAGTTACTGTTTTCTGATCCAAAAGAGCATTAGAAGCAACAAAAGCTCCATCATCAAGATTTCCATGTCTATTAATATGAACAATTTGTTCAGGTGTGGATTGCCATTCCAATTTATAAGGTGTGTCATCTTCATCCACAGGATGAATTGGCCTATTCACCATAACAGATGTTTGTGCATTCACCTATTTATCAAATGATAATCATCATTAGTTACTTAATTAAATGATTAACAGTTCTTTAATCATTAATTACCTTGGCGGTATTGTAAACTTCATGGAAACAATCGGGAGACAAACTAACAGACCAACCGGGAAGGAAAAAGTCCGCCCCTTCAAATGTTAATGTCTGGTCATTATAATCTATATTTGAAAAGAAGCAGCTTCTTTTTCCTTGATAAGAGAAAATGGTCGCCTAAAAACATAAATGAAAGTACAATTAAGACATATGATGAATTTTATTTTCAATTTTCAACAAAATAAATTAATTAACATACCCATTTATTTTGACCGAAATCGATATCTGTTTTGTCACCATAAACTATAGGATCCTTCATAGAATAGAGTGCCTCGTGAAGATTTTTAAGATGACCCCATTTGGGTTGATTTAGATTACCTAATGAAAAATTAATATTGACATGAAAAATAATTAATTACAAAAGAAATTAATTAAAGAGTTTAACTTTAATTTTACCATATTCATCAATTGGTGCATCATAATCATACGATGTGGTGATGTATGGACCTCCACCTGTCTCACCAAAGTTGGTACCACCATGATACTACAACAGAAATAATTTTTTTCATTAAACATTACATTATTTATTTCCATTCAAATAGAATTATATTTTAAGGGAGGAAAAAAAATAAAAGAACTTACCATGTAGTAATTTTGCATTGTACCATTCACTTGGAAGAAACGTGCAACAGCAAATGCAGTATCTTCAGCAGTTCTGTGTGGTGTTCGTCCTCCCCAATGCTTAAACCTGATTTTATTTTGGAATAGTAGAGAAAATCATGAAGAAAATAATTAATTAATTAATTAAACAAAAGAAATTATAATAAACCAACCAGCCAGTCCAATTCTCAGTCCAAATCTTTGGAACATTTTTGTTCACATTAGAATTCTTTGGGTCCCATTGGTCACAGTACCAATCATTGCAAGTTCCAATCTGTATTATTAACAAACATTAAATGTGATTAGTTTCTGTTTTTTCAAAAAAGGTATTATCCTTATAAAAAAATTAATTACAATAAAATTAAATACCATTGGAGCTGGTGCATCTGATTGTTTACACATAATCCAAGGGATACCAAGGTCAAAACCTTGAGCCAGATTAGCACACCATTGTAAATATTCTTTTCCTCCTTCTCCATAGCTATTTTCCACTTGTCCATATTCATTTTCAATCTTTGAAAAAATATATATAAATATAAATATGAGTACTAATTAATAAAATCAAAATTAATTAAAAAATATTTGGACAAATTAAATTAAACCTGAGCAAGGATAATCGGTCCCCCTTGGGTTGCAAAAAGATTGTTGTCTTTCATCATTTCCACAATCAATGTTGTGAAATTTTTCATCTCATTCTACAAAAGCAAATTTAATTTTAATACAATGATAAAAAATATTAAAAATTTAATTGAATAAATAAATAATATTATAATTAACATTACCATGAAACTTGGATTATTTGTTCTGAAATGCATTCCTGGCAAGCTACTCAACCAAACCGGAAATCCTCTGGAAAGAAATATTCAATAAAGAATTAATAATAAAAAAATTAATATAAATTTAATGTAATTGTCTAAAATTATAACTACCCATAATTCCACTCTGCACAAACATATGGTCCAATTCTTAAAATAGCATAAAGCCCTTCATCTTGAATCGTCTTGATAAATTTAACCAAGTCATGATTCCCAGTAAAATCATACTGAAAAAACACAAAATTAATTAATCAAATAGACATCTGAATCCATAAAAACAAGAATGTTTAAATCCAAAAAAAAGAAAAAATACCTGACGATACTGTGGTTCATGAGCATTCCAAAACACATAGGTCTCAATTGCATTAAGACCTCCTAATTTTGCCTGTTTAATAAGCTTTGGCCACATCTGCAAATAAAGAAATAACAAAAAATATAAATAAAATGAATGGTAAAGATAATTAAAACCAACATTATAGTAATTAATATAACAAAATTACTTACTCCAGGAGTGCTACGAGGGTAATGGATGGAACCAGAGACTATGAGTTTCCTATCTCCATTGATTATAATTGCTCTATCGTCATACATGACAGCAAAAGAGTGGGAAATAAGAGATAAAACAATAGCTAAGCTCAATCCACTAACAATGGCAAAATAAGAAGAATAAGCCATTTTTGTGAGAGGATGGGAAATCTAAGTGTTGAGTGAAGTGAGAAAAATGAGCTGTATTTATAGCACAAATGAGATGAGGAAAAATTACAAAAGATAGGATTTTAACTTTTTAAATAATTTAAATTATATTATATCTATCAAAATTTTATATAATTTGAAATGCGGTTATAATTTAAATAATGGACCTATCCTCCGTTGTCTTTGTAATTGGAAATTTCAGTACTGTATGATTAAACTTTTTTTTTGTTTGTTTCCTTTGACATTTTTTTTTCAATGAATACAAGAATTATGGAAATAACTACACAAATCCATCAAAAATAAATTAATTTCCAAAATAATAAAAATATAAAATAATATTGCAATTGAGCAGGTACTTGTGAAGAGTCGGACGCAAATATATATTTTCATCTTCCTAGAAATTGGTTAAAGCCAGAAAATAATGTGTTAATGTTTGAAGAATTAGGAGGCAATCCAGATAATATTCAAATCCAGAGTGTCACAATTGGTAACATTTGTGCACATGCTGATGAAGGACAGACTAGAAATAAGTTGCCAAGGTGGACATCGAATCAAAAAAATCACATTTGCTAGTTTTGATGATGTTAATGGCAGATGTGGACCTTTCAGTCAAGGCAACTGTTATTCTGAAAATGCTTGTCAATTGTCCAGGAGGTGATTTTACGCTACCTTATTTGTTTTGGTTTTGTTTTTGGTGAATTATTATGAGACGAGACATCACACAATGACATTCGAATTGTTTATGTTTGATTTGCAGGCCTGTGTTAAACAGAAGAAGTGTTTTATTAATGTCTCTGAAGAAACCGTCGGGCGTTTACTTATGGAAGAAAAACAATTCATGTATTCACTGCTGCTTAGCCATTTTGGAGAAATTACACGTCTATATACACGTATGTTATGAAACCAACAATCAAAATGAAAATAATAAGGGTAAAGAAACAGAAAATTGTACCATGTCTAATGGCATTCATTGTTTTGCGGCTCAATTATATTTAGCTAGCAAGTTCAGCGCCAGTAATCTTTGCAAGAGCAATGTCCATTTGAGAAGTGATGAAAGCCAGAAGTATCCCTTAAGATTATCTCTCTACTGGTGACAACTGAAACATATTTCAAGAACATATGGCAATCCCCCCCGCACAAAAGAATGTTTTTCACAATTCGAACGGGTTTTCTTCTAAACCTCTCTACCTCCCATCGCAGCCTGGCACCCAGCACAGGCAGCCAACACCGCCAACAGAGAGCACTGTTCAGCTCTAAAACCAGTAGTTAGGTGCAAATCCCGAAACAATCATAATGCTTTCTCATATAACCAGTAATTGACCAAGCTGGATATCGCAGTATTCCACGTTACAATATCTCATTGAGGCATTTCATCGAACAATTGAATCACATAATCAAAACACCCTGATTTACCATACAAATTCATTAAAGCATTTGTAACATAAGTACATTCCAAGTACCCTAGCTTAATTACTGTGAAAACCCCATAAGCATCAATAACAAAACCCAGTTTGACGTAAGCGGAAATTAGGGCATAAGAGACTGGTAATAGTAGGGATTGATTTCTGGAGGTAGAGAAGTAAGGAAGGCAACCATGTAGTTTCGGTATAAAGAGAAATGGCTCTTTGGAGGGAAATAAAATAAATTGAGAGATAAAAATAAGGGAGATACGCTGGCCATGGCGGCCATGAAGTTAAACGCCAGACACAAATATCTTTATTTTTCACCTACGAACATAAAGTTTGGACCTTTCGACTTCCGAGTTATTGAAGTACGGGACGGGACTTGCATAGCGAAAGGAAACCATTTATCACACTACCTTGCGCGTTTCAATATCAAGCACCAACTACATTATTTACAAAACGGCACCTTGTTATGGAAGCTGCGTCTGGCTTTTGTATCTCAAAGAAGCCGCAGAAAGTTCTGCTGACAGTAAAACTTTTCCATAATCAGTGACAGTGAAAATTGCCATTAAAGCCCATTAATTCAAATTCTTGCTATCTTAATGATTTCGCCAAGTTTTTCCCTTTGAAAATGGAGAACTTGCACATTGAAATATTAGGGGAGAAAGAAAATAGAGAAGAAGAGAAGACACAAAAAAAATCGAACTTTATAATATATAATACTAATTCAAAAGTGTCACTACAGATTTATTCCTGTCCAAAGAAATCCTAACAAACTGCTTCAACAGCAAGCCTATAACTGAAAAATCTGTCTGCATTCTTGAGGTAAAAAAGCAAACTTGTTTATATTTACATCAATTGTGCAATTTTTCTGGTTAAGACAAGCCTGGAAATTCAAACACAAACCATCGAATTATTAGAAAATAAACACACCAAAGATTTGGAAACAAATAAAAAGGGAAACATAAACTTGCCTTTTGAATAACATCCAAAGAATCTATAGCATGGCATCTCCCAGGACTGTAATCCCCACATTTGGCTTGAGGATCACCAAAACTTGCAAATTTGATTTTAGTAATACTGTCTCCTCCTGTGCAAGCTAATTCCAATTTATTCCATTCATAAGCATTTTCACAAACTTTACCAACAGTAACTGTTTGGATTTGAACATTCCGTGGGTTGCCACCCAATTCTTCAAACAATACCAGCATATTATTGCCTTGCCTTAGCCAGTCTCTGGGGATATCATAATATCTTTGTGTTGGCTGTCGACACCCACTAGTGCATTTGTTGTTGTCATATTTTCCCTTGTAGTCACAAAAAAAATGCTACAATCTTCTTCAATGACAATATTTTTAGGCCAATACCTCCCTATGTTAATGCCATTAATCCAAGCAACTGCTTTTCCCATTCCATTAATTTGGAATCTAATTAATAATTAATTATTAACAATATATATATATTCATTCCTTATGATATTCCATTAGTAATCAAAGTTGAACTATGAAAAAATAATATATAGATGTATAAATAGTTAGGGTAGTTGAAATATAAATAAGAAGAAAGAGAGCAAAATATATAAAGATCAAAACTTTTTAATATTAACTTTGATTTATTCATGGCTAAAGAAATACTAAGTATAGTCACAAACAGCTTCAACAGCAAGATTATAACTAAATCTAGTTCTGCAACCCTCAGGTAACTGAGCAAAATGGTCTACATCAACATTAATAGAGCACTTTTTCTGGTGAAGACAAGCCTGCAAAATTAGAATAAAACCATTCAATTATTAAAACATAAAACAGCAAAAATTGAACTAAAATGAATAATTCAGCACTGTAAATCTACCTCTTGGACGACTTCCATGGAATCTGAGGCATGGCAAGTGCCTTGATCTACTCTCCACATTAATAGATGTTTGTGCATTCACCTATATATGTAATATTCAAATTATAATAATTATTGGCTAATTTATTAAACACAAGATTAATGATTATTTATAAATTAATTAATTACCTTGGCAGTATTATAAGCTTCTGTTTTGCAATCAGGAGATATGCTAACAGACCAACTGTGAAGAAAAAACTCATTCCCTTCAAATGTAATAAAACTATCATCGAAAAGAAACAAGATTTCTCTTCTTTATATATATAAATTTATTTTTTACGTTAAATATATTTATATATCCTGTGTTTAATGTTTAGCAGCACTTGATTAATATATATTGAACTATTTCAGCTATTTCTGAAAAAAATAGGGGATCGATTTAATTAGTTTAAATTGGATTTTAATTTATTTTCTAAAATAATTGGATTTTAATTATTTTTTATAAAATTTACTTATTGTTTGAATTAAAAATAAATAAATAGAATAAAAGATCATTAAAATTGAAATAAAATCGAACGTAAAAAAATACGAAACCAAATCGAATTTAGCCAATGCGATTTGTTTTTACAGTGCTTTTTGTCCCCAACTCCTTTGGGTAAACTGACTAATAAAAGTCAGCCATCAACACTCTCTTTGACATCTACAAGCTTTACCTTTTCGATCATGCCTTACTCTTACTAGCTCTATGGACGAGCCTCGCAAGCATCAGGTGCCCCTCTTTCTCTCTGTGGTCAATTTAAAATTTCTTACCAGAATCGGTCGGGAAATTTAAAATTTATCATTTGATTCAGTAAAATTAAGTAATTGAACGTTAATTTGCACTGAAATGTTTCTATAACTACTTTAATTGTATTTTTGTTATATGTGTCTGCGTTAATACTGGATGGAAAATGAATGATTAGGTGTCCTTAAGAGGGGCAAGTGCCAGAGAGATTTCAAGGGACGCTCTTCTTGAGAAAGTCTCTCATGAGAGGGAGCTTCGTAGTTATGCTAGACGAACTACTGCTTCCGCTATCTTTATACAGGTAGGTACAGCTTATTTGAGAGGTATTCTTAGAAGTAATCATATGTGATAATTAACTGTCTAAGCTTCATTAGTATTATTATTAGGAAAGCTAATTTGCTTGCTTTTATGTTTTTTAATTTTGAGTATTATGATTTGATGGTAAAGTATGTTTTATTAATTTTGAGTATTGTAATTTGATGGTGAAGAAAGGAGGTTACTTGGTAATGATGCTTGAACAGGGTAATGAATGAGATGGGATAAATAGAAAATTTTAATTTTAATTTTAATTTCTTTTTCTCTAAGTTAGAAGTTGTGCTGAGGTTTAGTGTAAAAATGTGAAGATGACCCTTTTTTCTCTTTGGTTGGTGGTGGATGTTTGTTTACAGAGAGTTTGGAGGCATTATAATGTGACCAGAAAAGTAGCTTTGCAGCTTCATGAAGAATGGCAAAAAATGTTGAATCGTCACGATGGTACAATAATTGCTAGCTGGGTTTCCAAACAGGTCTTGAGGCCTTTCCTTTTCTTTGTTGTACATTTATCAACTCGACATGGGAAGATTTGCGTCAGTGATATTAACTGTATGCAAACTTGCTTCAAGATTTTGCTGGAGAGCATAACTTCTACAGGTATGTTAGTTTTCCATGCTTTATATCTACGGTTATGCTTTATTTGGTTTTTTTTTTTTTCTTTTCTAAATGATCCAATTGCTTCTTGGAAAATATGCTCTCATGCATTCTGGGTTTCGCTTGGCAATCTTGTTGAGAATGTTGAATTTGAAATAAATCAGGTAAATAAGTCTCAATATATTAATTTTATTTAGCTGGCAACCTTATTACCCAAAATTTTTCCCTTTGATTCCTTGGGGATGAACTGTTCATAGATGTAGATGCTTTGCCCAACCATATAATGGCAGTCTGGCATCTGCCAAGATATATTAGTTTGTGCTAACTTGTTCCTCAGAAATATTTAACTAAAATAAAACAGTAAAACCAGCAATATATTGCAATTTTGCCCAAGAAATATTCTTTTACTATCCTATATCAACCCTAGACCATTGAAAACCTTTTGTCACCACCCCCAACACACACACACACACACACACACCCAAATCTGAGTGGCTTGGTATTTTTGTCAGCCCAGGAATATCCTGAGATCATTAAGAAATATTTTTAATATCCAATATCCAATATTTTTTTACTCATTGAGAAATTTATAGGACCTAATTTATACTGTACAAGGATTGATTTGTCATTTGTCATTTGTCCTGTCTCTATGTTTCTGTTTGTTTACCTGCCACTTGATAAACAGCTGATGTCCTCTCTCTTGTTAAGGGTAGATTCAAGAAAGAACTTTTGCTCCCTAGCAATTGGTACAGTCGAAGAGAGAAGAACATGGAGATATCAATCAAAAAAGCTGATTTTCCTCTGCTCATTTATCCTTGCTGAGTGTGATGAATCTCGTTCTAGGAGACCAGAGGTTGTTGTTCTAACTTCTCTTGCAATGCGTTTCCTTGCCATCTTAACTGATCTGAAGGGGTGGAAAATCATAAACGACAATAGTCCTGCAGATGCAGTTATGGCAGTACATGATTTGGTTAGGTTTATGGGAAGCCCGAAAAGTGGTCTTTACATATCTATCAGAAAATACATTAACCAACTTGATATTCCTAATGATTTACGAGCAAAAAGTATGGTCCAAACAGATAACAAATTCTTGATTACTGCAACTGCAATAACATTAGCTTTACGGCCATTTCATGCAACAAGCTTCAAATTAGCTGGCCCGGATTCACCAGACATGCATTCTGCTGCTGTCCAGTACTGTTTGTTTCTACTTACAATTCCAAGTCTAACTGAACGTCTACCAGCTGTTCTTGTTTCTGCTTTGAAGCACAAGTCTATTCTCTTGCAATGCCTTCAGACTCTACTGGTAAGGTTCATTAAATTTGAGCTAAAGCTAATTATTATCTTTTTTAATGTATATGCTACACCTGAACATGCTTCCTACACAGTACTTTATAAGCAGCTGATACCAACTGCTTAGTGATTATACATGTGCTTTGGGATCTTTTTTTTCTTCTTAGCAAATGATTCTGTTAAAATTGAGTTTGGAAGATGGTCATGCATTTTGCCAGATGGTAATGCGTCAATTACGGATTAATA
The DNA here is from genome assembly GCA_947857235.1 of Jatropha podagrica. Lineage (NCBI taxonomy): Eukaryota > Viridiplantae > Streptophyta > Magnoliopsida > Malpighiales > Euphorbiaceae > Jatropha > Jatropha podagrica. Next base: position 81,734 of record CANUEP010286050.1, on the reverse strand, counting down.
TAACCTTGTCCTGTCTACAAAGAACTTGATTTAGAAAATACAGTTCTTCTGCTTCTAAGGTTTAGAAGTGGAAAACACCCTTGAAGCTTCATTTTTGCCAATTCAGACCGAAAAGTTATAATTGATAGTCTTGACTGCCTGGCCTGACATGTAATTACTGGGGTTACATTGTTGCAATGTAGGCATGTCCTGTATGCATTAATGGCAGAGCTGTTTTTTTTTTCCCTTATTATATGTCCGATGTCACTATTGCGCAACTTTAATAAATTATATCCAGCAGGTTGGTTCAACTTGGAGCATGCCTGTCTAAATCAAACTGCAATTGTTTATGTAGCCATTTGGAATTATCATCCTTGATATTAGTTCTGCAACACTTTAACAAATTTCTGATCTTCTAACTTTTCTAGGGTGGCTTCTTAAAGTTGCCCGCAAGTTATTTAATGATTTCCTTGTTTATACAAATTAAATGACATGAGTCCCCATTTAGTTGTCAAATCTTAAAGCACTTTGGGAATGGTGGTTACTTAATTGAGGGTGAAAAAGAATTGGATTTTTCCATGGCATGACCCATTGAATAAGGGATCATATATTTTAGGGAAGAAATATTTTAAACTTTATTGATGTATTTTATTTGATGTATGCATGGGACATATGTTTATTTTCTTTTTAAAACATTTAAATTCTTTTACAGAGTGCCAATAACTAATACGTGGTCTGACTTGCTAAATTGCATTTTATTTCTGTTATTCTTGCCAGCAGATGTGTGCTGGCTGATATATTATTTATAAAAGAGACACTCACCTCTATTAGTTATCATGTGAAGCTATTCCAGTATATCTTTTTTGCTTGAGCACTTAAGTAAATATAATTCTATTATAATCCTCCTTAATTCAACTTTATACGCTACTATATCATTCAAACATGTGAGGACTGATCAAAGTTTGGCAGGTGATGACAGATTTTGAGAGATAATATATTAACAGATATGTTCCAGATGGATCAGTTGAAAATTCAGCATTCTTCCAAGGTGATTCCACCTGTAGGTTGGGCTCTTGCAAATATTATTTGCCTAGCTACAGGAAGCGAGAATGATTTTGCGGATCCTGGAGGGCTCAATCAAAGTCTAGACTATGCATTCTATGTCCATGTTGTGATCATGCTCGCCGAGAGCTTATTGTCATTTCTCAACCATAGTGCATGGACTGAAAAGGAGAACCAATTTCCTCAGAGTGATGCTGAAACTCCTGAGCTTGTTGGTAAAGTTTTATATGACAATGAGAATACATTTGCCTTAAACATGTCTTTTATGGACCGACTGAGGCCTGTTTGTCAGCAGTGGCTTCTTACAAAACTTTTGGCAATCTCAAAGATTGATACCTATGTTTATATAGATGAGACTTTGACTGCTGAAAACGCAAAATACTTGAGGAAGTTGGAACTGGTTGATATTGCATATTTCTATTCTTACTTTCTCAGAATATTTTCAATCTTGAATCCCTCACTTGGGCCATTACCTGTTCTTAATATGCTGGCATTTACTCCTGGATATCTTGTCACTTTGTGGGAAGCATTGGAGTATTTACTTTTTCCTAGAAAGGGGGGCATATCTGCTGATACTGATCTTTCCTTAAGTAAAACGTCAGGGAACAAAGGAGATGGGGGTGGTGAGAAAAAACACAAGCAGCTCAATAAGGAAGGAGGTACTAGATGGGCTAATGTGCTTCATAAATTTACTGAAAAGTCCCAAAAGGGTGTTGATTATACAGAAACAGTTGGTGGGCAACCCGGTGAAATAGATGAAGAACTGCAAGATGTTTGGGATGTAGAATCATTGAGGTGTGGTCCACAAAAAATTCCAAGAGATACTTCATGCCTGATTCATCTGTTCTGTGCCACATATTCCCATTTGCTTTTAGTTCTTGATGACATTGAGTTCTATGAAAGACAGGTAACCCGTTTTTGCTTCTTATTCTTCTTTTTTCACTTGCTCTTTTTGATCACAAGATCATATGAAGTACTCTTCAATATTTGTTTTGATTTCATGGTACAAGTCAGGTCCCATTCAAGCTGGAGGAGCAACGGAGAATTGCTTCAGTGCTCAATACATTGGTTTACAATGGAGTGGCCCAAAGTACAGTTCAGCAGAATAGACCCCTTATGGATTCTGCGATTAGATGCTTGCATCTGATATATGAAAGAGATTGCAGGCATCAGTTTTGCCCCCCTGTTTTGTGGCTTTCACCTGCTAGAAAGAGCCGACCCCCAATTCAAGTGGCTGCCAGAACTCATGAAATCATTTCATGTAATATAAAATCAGATGATGCTTTGACTGTTCCAAGTATGGGTTCTGTAATCACTATTACTCCGCATGTATATCCATTTGAAGAAAGGTAATAATGAGGTACCTGATAGCTGTTGTATCTTTTTCCCACCTACTGCTTGCATTAAACGTTTGAGCTACAAGTTGAGATTTGTTGTCGAGAACTTTGACCTGACTCTTTCTGCATTGATGGATTTTTCTCCTTTTTTTTCTTTTGTTTTAATGGAATTCTCTTTATTACAATCTGCTTCATGCAAAAAAAAAGTAAATTACAGATACCCCCAGCATTGAATGAAATTCACATTGAAATTGCTATTTTAAATTGAATTAAGTTGCCGTTTATTTTAAGAAAAATTTACATTTTAGTCCTTTCATTGGACTTTAGTTTCTCACCTTTAAATATAGTAACATTTTAATCCCCTTTTTTTAGATGAAACAATATATTAGTGGCCCACTTTTTAACTTTTTTGGGATTAGTAAGGTACTTCATTTGTAAATTGAATGACTAAAATGCTGTTACAAGTAGGGACTGAAGCGTATATATTTTAACAAAAAAACTAAGTGCAGGAAAATTGAACAGTTGAGAACCATATCTTTTAAGAACTGAGGATTCAAGTATAAGTTCAGACAAAAGTTGGGAATTTTAGCAATTTACCCTAAATAAGGATCCTCATGAATGCAAAATTGGCCTTATGACCTTTTCTTAAGTTATTAGTTGCATGATGATTTTGCTTTCTTCTGGTTAGTTGCTTAATCATTTACAGGATCTCACTCTCTCAGGTCAAATCATCTCTTTTTTGGTTTATTATTACTGTCCCCTACCATATATCCTTATTCTTATGGCAGTTTTTCCCATGGATATCTTTCTTTTTTGATGAACTTTTGAAATCTATTACTCTGTTGACATTGCTTGGTTTTGTTTTATTTTTTTTTCTGTGCTGAGATGGTTGTTTCTTGACATCATTTATTATCTTATATTCACAGAGTTCAGATGTTTAGAGAGTTTATCAACATGGACAAAGTATCACGAAAAATGGCTGGTGAAATGACTGGACCTGGTTCACGAGCAGTTGAGATTGTAGTTCGTCGGGGTCACATTGTTGAAGATGGATTTCGTCAACTAAATACTCTTGGATCAAGACTGAAGTCATCCATTCACGTTTCTTTTGTTAGTGAATGTGGCATCCCAGAGGCTGGCTTGGACTATGGTGGATTATCAAAGGAGTTTCTGACTGATATATCAAAAGCAGCCTTTTCTCCAGAGTAAGTTTTTCTAGCATTTCTACATAAAAGCTTTCTTTTCTTCATCATCTAGTTCATGACATGATAGTGACTTAACTTTTTCTATGCAATTAAGTTATGGCCTCTTCTCTCAAACATCAACCTCAGACAGACTTTTAATCCCCAATCCAACTGCAAGATATCTAGAGAATGGTATTCAGATGATTGAATTTCTTGGAAGAGTTGTTGGGAAAGCTCTTTATGAAGGCATATTGCTAGATTACTCTTTTTCACATGTTTTTGTACAAAAGCTTTTAGGCCGATATAGCTTTCTTGATGAACTATCAACACTTGATCCAGAGCTGTACAGGAATCTCATGTATGTGAAGGTAAACTCTCTTGATCAGTTGCACTACCTTTGGTTTTATTTATTCTGTTACTTATTTATCAGCTATACTTTTCCCGCTCCAACATCTACTAAGTCCTTGTTGACAAAATCAACTTATGAATATGCTTATGGCTTTGTAAGATAATTCTAGCTTGTTGAAGTCAAGACTTTCTATATTGTTATGATGTTCTAAACAAGCTGCAGGAAGCACTTTGAGAGAGTAACTGAATTTCTATGCTTTACTGAATTGATTTCTGGGCCGGAATAAAAAATATGAAGATAATGGAAAAATGTTGGGGAATGTTGTAACAAGAAAATTCATGTTAGAATCTATTTGATTAAGATGGCATATATGTGGAAGGTCCTGCTAACTGCACCTGGTTTATTGGAAAGAAGGCTCTAGTGATTGCATGGTTGAGCCATTCCATTGCTTGGAAGTCTTATCATTTCTTTGATTATTTGGATTTTTGGCTATCTTATATCTTCTTTAGGTGTGTTTGCAAATCTAGATGTACGAGTTTACAGATCTCTTTTATTCATTTATTTACCCATGTTTGCTGCCTGATGTTTCTACAGCATTATGATGGTGATTTCAAGGATCTCTCTCTGGACTTCACAGTTACAGAAGAATCATTTGGTAAACGGCATATTATTGAGCTTAAACCTGGTGGCAAGGATGTCTGTGTGACAAACGAGAACAAGATGCAATATGTTCATGCCATGGCAGATTATAAACTCAATCGACAGGTACTTTTTTATCTAATACCATCTCCTTTTTTATTTGATTTTACCTTACATTAATTGTTCAAATTGCAGATATTGCCATTTTCAAATGCATTTTACAGGGGGCTAACAGATCTCATATCCCCCTCTTGGTTAAAGTTATTTAATGCAATGGAATTCAATCAGGTATTTTTTCTTGTCATTTGGCCCATTACTTTATGTCATGGCACATTTCTCTTGGGTAGGGTATTTTTTCTTGTACATCTATTTGTTGATTTGAGATTGCTTGCCCTTGTCCGTCCTTGTTTTGTATATATTGGTTTCAATGGTGATTTTAAGTTCAGAATTTGCGTGTGTTAACCTAAAAAGAAGTTGAAAGGACAAATTTGTATGTTTCAAGTACTGGTCTTCTGCCTATTACTTCCAGAAGAAAAGAGGCTGGTAAACTGAAGGAAAAGCGATGTGATGTTCTGTTGAAATACGTGCATCTATGAAGCCGACTAGCATTATTTGTAATGAAATAAAGAACACACATGCAACTGTACCTTAGCTTAGCTATTGTTGCATAGTTTGTTTGGAGTTCTAATAAAAGTAATTCCCGTTATTGCAAGAAGTTCACATCCTAACAGACCCTGGTTCCTCTCTTTACACCAAATCCAACTTTGTATGATATTTTTGTATCTCTCATAAATTCGTGCAATTCTAGGAATGAGATGTTCCATTCTGTATGAGTCTAGATTTTCAAGTTTTATATGATATGATAATTACTTTGCATATAACTACAGTGGCACCGCAAACATGGATTCTAAAAGTTTGTTCTGCTGAATTTTTTTTTGTCTTTCTTTTCTTCCAATTCCAACCCAGGTTATTTTGTCCAGTTACTTTCAGGTGGTGACTTTGACATTGATGTCGATGATTTAAGAAATAACACACGTTACACAGGTGGCTACTCTGAGGGGAGTAGGACAATCAAACTTTTCTGGGAGGTACCGACTCTAAATTGGAGTTAAAATTGTTTTATTTTGCTTGTGCTTAAAACTCATTTTTTTTAATGAATATTCACGTGTATCTAACCTTTTATGCCTCAACTTTTTTAATTTGTCATCTTTAACTCAGTAAACAACTATTTAATGGAAGGAAGATGATATTAAATAAACTGTTCTGAAAGAATCTAAGGATGCAAAAATTTCTTGCTTAGTTGAGAAAACTTAAACAATGGTAACTGGAAAATGTCCTAATTGTGTGAGGTTCTGTAATGTTAGCAGTTCCTCTATCTGATTGTCAATAAAACTTAATTGCGATCAAAATTTGCAATATTTCTACATTGGTGTTAGTCTGGTTTAGACCTCCAATACATTTTTGCTTCGTCAGCATGTTTGTATATTTTTCACTCTTTATGATAGTTTAAAGAACATTTCCATACACACTCTCTTCTACTCTGCTGCTTCTCAATGGGCTGCCTCCACCCATCTCCTGCTTCCCTAACCCAAATAGATTCCACATCTATGACAAAAGGTATAGTTCAGTTATGATAGCTATGCCTGTAGTCAGCACCATTTTCATTATTCCATCTTGAAGTAGATGATATGTATTCTGATTTTAAGGTCTCATGTCTTGATATCTTAAAAAGTGCATTGTTTAAAATATTTCCTTTTGTTTTGGATTTTCTTTGAAAATGTTTCAGGTAATTAGAGGATTTCAACCAAATGAAAGATGTTTGCTGCTTAAGTTTGTGACCAGCTGTTCTCGAGCTCCATTACTTGGGTTCAAGCACTTGCAGCCATCCTTTAGCATCCATAAGGTTTGGTCTTGATCTCATATTTTGTGGCATTTTGGAACTATTAGATAAATGGCCTATTTGGTTGTGACTTTTGAATAAGAAAAGAAAAATGATATGGTTGATTACCTTGCTTGTTGAAACATGCAATTGAATTAGATTCCTTATCTGACCATCTGGGTAATTTCAAATCGTACTATTTAGTTTTTAACCTTATTTTGGTGTCTTCTGATAGTAGTGCTTCAAGAATTTCCTAATGCTTGAGATGCTATTTGAATTGTTTAGTATAATGTTTCTTTTTGTGTGTTGTTGGTGAGGAAATGGTGAATAAGATGTGTATTGTGCTGCACAAATTGTATCCTTTTAACTTTGAAATATTGGCAAGTAAAAAGAAAATACTTATGCTAGTCACTATAGACACGGTGTACAAAAAGAATGCCATGAGCATTGACAGTTGGTTGAAAGTAGTCTAAAATAAATTGAACAGGCTTCAGTCTTTTCTTTCTGAACAAGGTGTATGCGTAGCATTGGATTAGTAATGAATGGGTTTTCTTCTGCATGAATTCGTCTGCCACATGAGTGACTATACTGGAGCAGAATGAAATTGATGCCTTAAAAGTATACTTCTCTGGAGGTTGGACTTGTGTGGACTCTAATGAAGTCTAGCTTGATATTTCCTTCTATACAAATGCATCATGCCGGTAGTATATTGTGGGGTTGCTTTGAGAATTGTGATTGGTTTGTCAGTTATGAAAATGACTCTGTAACTGATTCATGCTTGCAAGACATAAACAGATGCTTTTATGAATTATTGCATGTTTCTTTTTATCAGATTTATTTGGACTGACATCCTCTCTTTCTACCCCATGCTCACAGTTCCCCTCTCTTCTTTTACTAATATAGAAAACAAAGATAAAAAAAGGGGAAAAAAACAACAAAGGAAAAGAGGAAAGGATAACAAAGCCCTAAATTCATCATAAGTGGAATTAAAAAATAGGAATTTGAATTTTAGGTTGCATGCGATGCCTCTCTTTGGGCAACAATCGGAGGACAGGATGTGGAGCGGCTTCCGTCAGCTTCTACATGCTACAACACTCTCAAGGTACTCTTGATACAAGGAACAATAACGCCCAGCATCTTTTGTCTTAGTTTCCAGTCTATATCGTTTATTTTCATCTAACCTTGGACGTTCTTGTGCTTTATTCATTTCTCGGATGGCTACAGCTTCCAACGTACAAACGTGCAAGCACTTTGAGAGCAAAACTTCTTTATGCAATCAGTTCCAACACTGGATTTGAACTTTCTTAGGGATTTATGGATCTTTGTTATTCTTGCAATCAGGTGATTATTTTGCCTTGTGTTCCTAAATCTTTACTTCTATACAAAAGTACAACTGATTACAATTTCTATCTGTAGTTAGAATGTCTTTTTCCTTTATAATTTATTGCATAGGTCTGCATAAGATCAGTTAAAAAGCATCAAGTTTCAATTTCCTAGCCATGCCTTGAAAGTTTGAGATAACCAAAACAATCTCATGCACTGAACTGTTTTCTTTTCTTGGCTGGGAGAAAAAAAAAAAGAAAGAAAACAGAGAAAGATTAGAGGAAACATTTCGAAGAACAAAAATTAGGAAAAAAAGATAAAAGAGGTATTGGAGGGGGATAACTGAGGCAGTGCTCCAGAACGAGCATTGAGAGGTGAAATGCTACTTTGTGGAGAGAAATGCTTCTTTTTTCAAAAACAAAAAGGAATTGGTTTAAAATGAACGCTCTGTGGATGATTGAATAGGTTGAAAATTTCCGAAAAATTGCTAGTTTTGTCTTATCCCATTTTGACGAAGTAATGAGGTAAAAATGCTTCAGATGAAAATTCCCTACGTGGAAGATTTTGAGGAATAACTGGTTTTATTCAACAACTGGGATTCAGCTGCACAGACCAATCAAATTAAAGCACTCATGGGGTCATGCCCAACCAAAATTCTCTTACTAAAACATCAATAACTATGAGGTTATACCACAACCTGCAAAGTACCTATATATTTCTGATAACGTTCATTTATATAGCATATATGAGAAGATTAAAGGAACATTGTAGTAGCAAATTGTTTCGACTGTGGAGGGAGCTGCTTCAAGAAATGAGGTCAAATCCCTGTGCAAGTAAATCACCAGCCAAGACCTTATTGGCAGCTTCAGAAGGATGAAATCCATCCCAAAACACATACTGTGTAGCATTGGTGCATGTTCCCACAGACCTTTCATTGCAGAGCACTGAGGTCTCTAGTGTACCAGTTCCACAGCAAGCCTTTCTTGATTCAAAAAACCCTGTGAGAGAAATGCATTATAACACGAGAATTAATGTTTTTGTGCAACTGCATTCTGCATCCTCAAAAAATTAGTAGAATTTTCCAGTCTATCTTTGTATGTCAATATATGAAAATTTGCATCATATTAACTAACTACTAGTTGCAGAAGAGGTACATTACCATTGTCACTGGGTTTTGAGATCATATCCAACAGAGGCTGGTAGATATCAAAGACCACGAGTTTGAGACCAGGGAGATTACTTGCCAGGTTTTTTGAGGTGCTGTTTAATTTGTTGTTGAAGGAAATGGCATCTTGGTTTAACCTATCAACACACTGGTTGCTTCCTGCACCAAAGAGGGTAATAGCTGCAGGTAAACACCCTGTTGGTGGTAGGCTCGTCACTCCAATCCTTCTTGCTCCCATTTCAAATAGATTCTGTGTTCAGCACAATCCTCGTTAGAGACAGCTTTGTTCTTTGGGAAAAAATGGATAGGTCTCATTTTTTTAGATATCGAACTCAATTCTTACTTCAAAACAAAAGCACTCGGTTTATGTTTCAGATCAAAATCATGCTATTGATGTATGTTTGTATGTAATCTCCCTCTTACGATGGACAGAATGATTTTGTGCAGACTTTTGTGACAGATTCAACCGAAGGCAGTTTATTCCTCCTTTAAACCAATCTATCATTCCAGATTTTGTCTTCTTTTTCAAATATTTGTGAGGAGCAAAGTGTGTTACACCATACCTGAATGAAAGTAGTGTAGTATGTCAAGAGATTATCGGAGAACCGATCCGGTGAGTAGATTCCATTAAGAAGGGGATTGATGTAGTAATTCTGAATAAAATCACTGCTCCCTGCACTCAGAAGATGGATAGCACCAGAGAATATGTCATTGGCCTTGGTTTGTCCTACCATATCCACAACTTTTGTTTGATATTCCCTGTAGTAATTCAACTGCTGGGTCAATGCAATGGCCCCCTGCAGAATTCACAAGAAACAGTCAAGTGAATAACCCCAGAAAGGGAGAAAAGCCCAAGGTAGTAAATGAATACATCTTTTCCTTCTCAACATGTAAAATATTTCAATTCAACTCGATTCGAGCAGCAAGTTGAAAGTTGAGCGAAGATCCATAATGCTCGCTCATGGCGTTTATTGATTTAAGCCCGAACTAAAGTTTTGAATTTAATAACGAAATTTATATCTACTAAGCCAAACTGGGTGAGGATCTAGCATTTTGAACTTCATCAAGTCGAACTTAAGCATGTTAAATGAAACGCAACTTGGCTCAATAAACCTCCGAGAGAGAGAGAGAGAGAGAGATGTCAAATATTACATAAAGCCTAGCAGTGCCATCATAAAAACCAGAAGCAGCAGAGGCAAAGTTAACACCAGTAAGAATGTTGCTTCCTTTGGCATCTTGGCTAAGGTAAGCTGGTGGGTATGAGGTGAAACCAAGGTACTCAGCTGTCCATCAATCAATAACACAACAAAAATGTCAAAGAAAATCAAAAGAATGCAACTTTAGAAGAAGAAGAAGAAGAAGACGAAATTCTTTTACCAGTAAAGTCTGTTGCTAGCTTTCCATTGCAGAATCTTCCAGTTGGTCTGTGAGTAACAAAGTCTCTTCCATAAGGAGGAAAATTTGCCTTAACAACTGTATTAAGGTTATTATTATTACCCACATCAACAACAGAGTCGCCAAAGATTATCAAGGCCGGAACAATAGGCTCTGCATGTGCTATTGAAGCAACTAAAACAAGAAGCAAAATTGAAGTACACAAAACATCACTACTTGCAAACCCCATTTCTCCTTTCCTCCTCCTCTTAAAAAAAAAAAGGTAAAAAAATTAAAACTTCTGCTCAGTAGAGACAGAGAAGAGTTAATTGAGATGAGAAGAGGCAGGTGATGAAGAATTTAAGAAGAGGAATAGCAGTGAATGATGGTCAAAAGTGATATAACTGTCCTAAAGAGTATGGTTCCAATAAAGTTGCTTATTTTATGGGAAAGAAGCATGTTTAGCACTCTATGAAGTTCCATGGATTTTGTCCTCTATGTTAATGTACTCATTAGGCTAACTAAAAGTGTAAACTTTTAATGGCTATGTTTATACGTAAGTTATGTGGTAACAGAAAGTGTAAACTAACTTTATTCGAGAGGCCGATTGATAAGTGAATTTACTTCCATTTTGTTCATTAGAGTTCCATCTCCGAAATCATACCATTAAAGAAGAATATATGTTTTTGCGAATCTTCTGATTCTAATATGATAATTTATCTACGAACAAAGATAAATAAATAAACTTAGCATTATATATAAAAATCAACCTAAAGAAAGGGTTTTAAAAACTTGGAGATGAGTTTTTTGCTTTCAAATTACATATAATGTTGTGCATGAAACATGATACCTCCTTCACAATTAGCATTATCTTCCATATTCTAATATTGATTTTACTTTTTTTTTTTTTTTTAAAAAAAAAGGAAGAGCATTGAAGTGATTTTACAAAAAGGGTCAAAGGCTTTTTTCCCCTTTAATGATAACACTGCCACATAGAGAAAATCATTATGAAGGAGAACTGCTTTGCATTTCTGTTGGGTGCCAAATCACTCATTCGATCCTCTAATAAAAAGTAAAATATCGAAAATTTCTTGACAATTATGTGACTGCGTAGAGTATTAGATGAAATGAAAGAGTTATTTTTGTTTTATAACTTATGATATAAATATAAATATAGAATAAAAACTAAATAAAATAAGAGAGAGAACCCACTGATCAAGAGCACAGGCTTATTCATGACAGTGCTCATATTAATGTGTACCTCAAATCCATAAAGAACCACAGAACCCAAATTTGTATATATATTATTTTGAGGCAGTATAAATGAAATATTGTACTCTTTGAGCTTTTAAATGTTGCTGCAAAATTTCAGGAGCTCTTCAGGTTTTATTAAATACTCTTTTATGGGTTGTATATGTCTGTACCAGAGCTTTCTTCTTCTTTTTTTTGTTCTTTCCTTGGTGAAAACCAAAGAAACATGTTACAAGGAAACGCAGATACGCCATCCAAAAGAAGAAATCAGTAGAAATGATTAGTAAAAGACACTGGATCATTAAATTATATTTGAATTAACTCTTTTGTTCAATTTACCTTTAAAAAATTATTATGATCTCTCTAACTTCTACTTTAAATTTACCATTGGGTCATTTTGTTTTGAAATTCCAAAGAATGTGTTTGACTGACGGTAAAGAGCTCATATTTGGAACTAAAAGACCCCATACTGAGTTATTTTGAGATCGAAGGACCCAATAGTTAGTTTGAATGAGAAGTTAAAGGTATCATATATTAATTTCTTGAAGTGCGGGACAAAAATGTTAAGCTAAGATATAATTCAGGGACTAAGGTGTTTTTTACATTTGCAATGTACCTGGTCATCCTGATCTGTAATGAATTGCAGGTTTCCTTTTTTATGCTTTTAGGATTTGTTTGAATTAAGCAAAATGTTTAAGTTGTTCAAGTCTCTACTTTGGTTTTCTAGTCTATTACTATGTGCTTCAGGAGATCCATTTTAGGTTTTGATGTCTTCTTGAAGGCAAGTAACCTAATTTCATTCAAAATGGGCATTAAATTACAAAGGCCTAAGCCTAAAAACAGAGGACTTTTGTACTCTTCTACAGAGATGGAGCTCTGACTCTCCCTCCACAAATTCTCAGACCAACAGTTGTACAACACTCGCCACCAAGTCACGGACAGAATCTCTATTTTGACAGTACTGCTTCTTCCTGTGAATCAGGAATGTACTCCTGGAAGAGAGAATGAAACGAATAACAAACAAAAAATCACATAGAAGCAATTATATGCATAGAGATATCTCCACACTATTAAAAATGAACAGTGAATATGCCGTGTTTGCCTTCAGACAATAGATTTCAGGTTGCCACTGCAGAATGAAACAGTTAATAGAAGTCAAGATCAAAAATTTCACCTGTCAGTCTCTTCATAAATATACAACTTCTTAGTGCCTTAAATCAAGGCACAAAATATAATTCAACTAAATTAGAAGCTCGTCAAATGTGCGGTGCGGTTGTGAAACCTAATCATATATTTTACAAAGATGATAGCAAGAGAACTACAAAGCATATCAACTCCCTTTCTTTCACAAGATGGCAAACATATTGGTGCTTTCTTTCCACACACCAAAAAGTTTTTTGAGTGTTGTGCATAGTAAGATATTCAAGTTGATATAAAAATCACAGGGAAGCTCCAATTAATGCATCAGAAGCTGGAAGTTATCATCACCAGTTACAAGATCGTAATCATACCCAACACTGTTGGCACGGCTATGGAACTCGTCCATTTCATGTTCAGGAACCTGGATTCCAACCAGCACATTTGCACCGGTTTCACCCTGTTCGAAAGAAAGTCCACAAATTTTAATATGGCTTGCACTTCAGGAAATATGCCTCAAGACAATTGAAATGTTAATAGGTTTGTGAAACCAACCTGCCCACGGTAATGGAACAAACTAATGTTCCAACGAGGACTGAAGGTGTCCAAGAACTTCATCAGAGCCCCAGGTCTTTCTGGGAAAACAAAATGACAAAGAACCTCATTTTGAACATTCAATCTACCGCCCATCTGTAAGAGGTACATAACAAACTAGCATTACAATCACACTTAAATATGCAAGACAAAATTTTACATAGGTTCAGTTTACTAATTTTGCAAGAATAAATGCATTTAATGGAACTTCAGAGTAGAGATTCACCATGCCTCCTCTTACACCACAAATGCACACGCATAATGCAATGTCAAAGAAATTTTAGTCTACACACTATAATTGTTATCCAATTATTATTTGGGGAAGGAAAGAGGTTGCTTTAGGTTGGGGGCAAGGGTGGATTAAAACTAGTTGACTAGGAATCAGGATGGACAAGAAGAGGAGAAAGCAGGAGGTTGTTCACACATTATGGTTCATAAAATCATTTGCTGTAATAAGATACAATATATTCAGAAATAGCACACATAGGAAAAAACACAAGCATCGAACATCCAAGAGTCAGCTCGTAGTCATGCTATATGTCACACCTAAGCAGTCTTCTGAAGAAATAATTCAGTAAAATATATTTACCAAATAACGCAGGTGATCTTTGACCAAGTCACTTGATGTAAGATTGTAAGTTCTCAGTTGAGAAGACTCCATCCGTTGCTGTAATGCTTCAATTTCAGAAACTGTATGAAGGCCAACACTGCACAAAAACATCACAAAGAGTTGAGGGCTGTTGCTTTTACTATCAAATAGCAAAATAGTAACAATACCCCAAATTATTTAGAAGAAACAGAATATTTTATTTTATAGTAATTTTTTTTTTGTCAATAGTATAATGCTTTGATATGTCTGCAAAATGAACAAGCTTTTCTAGCAAGTCATCAATCCAATGAAACTAACCTGTACAAAACAACGGCCTCCTTTTCAGAATTACATCTGTATTTGAACTCAGTGATATTCATGGGTCCCACCTGCCATCCAAATCATTTTTATCACAGAATAAAACAATTACTCCACAAGAGAAGTTTATTAAAGTTATGCAGACAAACCAGTTCACAAAAACGTTTGAACATCCCAGGCTCCTCTGGCATAACAGTTGCAAGCACAGCCTCCTGTTGCCTACCAACATTGGCAAGTTCAGTCACAACCCTCAGTTTATCAAAGTTCATATTTGCTCCACTGGTTATTGCCACAACATTTTTGCCCTGAAGGCCATAATATTTGCAGTATGCTTCAGCTCCAGCAAGGGCAAGAGCACCTGCTGGCTCTAAAATGCTTCTTTTCTCTTCAAACATGTCCTGCAACACATGAAATATGTTCTCAATCAATTCGATTCTTTTGTACCAGCTTTTATAGTTAACACTGTTCTATAAAGGAATACAATTTCCAGCTATGTCTCAGCAAATTAAGGCAAGTTGGAATGCGACATGGGAAGTCAAGGCAAATCCTGAGGCCATGTTCACTATATGGAAAGGAAGAGCAAATAGAATCCCAATGCCACAATCCATTATTGACAGCATAAATGAAGGGAATTAGGAATAGGAAAGAAATGTATCAGGAGTAGAAATTCCCTAGAGGGGATCGAAATTAATCAAAAATGGCTTACTATCCATTTCATTTTTTCAAACAAACAAATACACCTTTTTTTTCATATGCTAGACAACAAACTTTATTATCATTTTAAAATAATAATAACCTCATAAAAATAGTTTTGAAAATCATATAGATTTCTCAATTTTATCTGCAGTAAAAGAGAAAAAAAATTAGAGGAAAATAAGCCTGAAAAAAATAATGTAACATAACAAAACAAAAGTCAAAGTCGTTGGGAATTAAATTTTTTTTTTTATAATTTCATATATTGTCACTGAATAAATTAAATTATAGTAAAATTATTACTTATGTATATTTTGGATTTTTTAATGATTCCGCATTCCATTCCTCCCCCGTTCCTATAACTAAACAAAGGAATGAAATCAAAATTCCATCCATGCTGCATACCAAATATAGGAATTGGAATTTCTATTTTTATTTTAATTCCATTCTTTTCTCTATTTTATTCCTTACTCCACCTCGTGTACTAAATGTAGCCCAAGAGTCGTGCAAACCTTGGAACAAGAACGAAGCCTTACCTTTATAGAGGCACAAATTGCATCACGGCTTACAAGAACCACACCATCTATCAATTCCTTGCACAAACGGAAAGTTTCTTCACCAACCTCTTTAACAGCCACACCATCAGCAAAACCTCCAACATGGTCCAACATCACTCTCTCACCATGATGTAGGGACAATGCCATTGCATTTGCATCACAGGGTTCCACCCCAATGATTTTTACCTGCATTTGTTTATCAAGTTAATGGTACATACAAATACAAAGATCCTAGAACCCATGAAACTTCTCCTATAATCAATATGCATAGAAAAGTACAGTGCCAACACACTTGTGCATTTTTTGAACAATTTAAAAACAACATAGTAGATGAAAACTGTAGCATAACCACCAACAGACCTCAGGATTAACCCTCTTTACATAGGCAGCAATACCAGCTACCAGTCCACCACCGCCAATAGGCACAAATATCGCATGTAGTGGGGCTTGCATTTGACGCACAATTTCCATCCCAACAGTTCCCTGTCCCATGATAACATCAGGATGATCAAAAGGAGGTATGAATGTTCGACCCTCCTCTCTGGCCCTCTTTTTTGCATACGCTTGTGCTTCATCATAAGAATCCCCAACTAGAACAACAGTTGCACCCAACCTCTCAACAGATTGCCACTGTAAGAGGGGAAAAAGTCCAATTCAATTAACGGAATCATGATAGAAGGACAAAAATGAAATTGAAAGAAGTGTACCTTGATTTCAGGAGTAGTTACAGGCATAGCAATAACTGCATTGCAGCCTAGTCTCTTGGCAGCTAATGCAACACCTTGAGCATGGTTTCCAGCTGATGAGCAGATAACCCCTCTTTCCAACTGTTCCTTTGGAATTTTTGCCATCATATTATAAGCTCCACGCAACTTAAATGAGAATACCTGAGAACCAGATTATGAAAAAAAAAACAGTAGAAAAACTTATCAGCAAATGCATATTTCCCCACTCAAATGTCAAACAGCAATCCCAACCCAAATAAAATGAAAGAAAAGTACAGATTGATTCTAATGCAACCAGCATACGAAGGCAGCTTCTTTTCAAAAATTAAGAACAAACCTGAAAAGTTAACCTCACATTGTGCCACTAATTGAGCACATTTCCAATCAGAAAAGAAATTTTGAAGTAAGAAAGTGAAATACAAGTTCATAAGCAAGAGCAACACAAATTAAAAAAAATCCACGCAGAGCACATCAAATGCTAGCACCACTGAAATTAATCACCGGAAACCAGCTAAATAAAACACTCTAGTTCATTAGAAAATCTATTGAATGACATCCGAAATATAGTTGTCAAAAGATTGTCTCAAAACAAAAGCTCCCATCCAACAAGGATCAAGGATAATTAACTTAAGCAAAACTTGCAGACAGGGAAAAAAACATCATCCTCACAATAACTGCCAAAAACCCAAAAAGACAAATTTTATCACATTTCAAGAAGTAACTCAGTAAACTATACTCAAAATTGCAACAAGAAGACCAAAATATTTCACATTTGTCTTCCCAAAAACAAAAGAAACAATTCAAAGTTCAATGAGCCACAAATACCTCAAACAAAACCAAAAAGAGAGAGAAGCCACAAAACTAGAAAACAAATTGAAAAAGATGGAAGCTTTACCGGCTGTAAGTCCTCTCTCTTAAGCCAAACCTTAACCCCCAATCTTTCTGAAAGCTTAGGAGCGAACTGCAAAGGAGATTCAATCGCCACGTCATAAACCTTAGACGACAATATACTGGTCAAATATCCCATAGCATTTATTATGTTATTAGTCCCCTCCTGAACTGTACGGTCCGGCACAGCTCCGAGGTAACCAGACGGGTACTGGAGAGAATTGGGAGAAACTTTCTTCAAAGGAGAGGAAACAATAGAGGCGGCAGAGTTCGGGGATGGCCATTCTGGCGATGGTGTAGTAGGCATTGGGGGAGGGACCTCTGCCGTCTGTTTGGAGATAGCGGCATTGATGAACGACTTAAATGGATTCCTGTGGGATCGAGGAAGCGTTTGTGGAGCCAATTCGAACCGGTGGTTAGGGCGGAGGAGTGGCGATTGCGACGGCGTTAGGCGGAGAGTCTCCATTTCGTTATGGAAAAAGAAAGAAGTGAGAGAGAAATGGAGGCTTTTGTTTTTCTTAACTATTTTTTAAGACTTCAAAGTTTGTCAGCTGCAAATACAAAAAAAAGAAAAGGGCCTTTTGGGCTTTATATTGTTTAGTTTGGGGTTTAAATGCACTTCCTTTTAATTGTTATGGTATTTTTTTTTTTTTTTTTTTTTGGTCTATTTCTATGAAAACAATTTTTTTATTAGTTCACATATTCCATATGCTAAGAAGTAATATTACAGTTTATACATTAAAAGTAAATCTCGTGTAATAAATTGATCAAAACTTTTATAACCAAAGAGACTCTAAACTCAGACAATTTTTACTCTTTGTATGATATAGTTACCGCTGCTAGCTGAAAAGATATTTATATTTTTTTATACAGATTAAGAAAATTTATTTAATATTATTTAATAATAAATTTTACTTATATATTTTTAATAATTGTACTCTTATCCCTTGTTTAAAATAAATAAATTCTATAAAATTTTATGAAATTTATTTAGAAATTTATTTTTTTATATTTGAAATGAAAAAAAAAATAGAGATTTCAAATATAAAAATAAGTGAAATTTCCAAATAAATTCACAAAACTAAGAAGTCTAACTTTTCATGACAAAACTAACATTGTCTATCTACAAAGTCAATTTTACATTTGTTTTACTTATTTGAATTATTTATTTTATCAAATTTGGGATGCGTTTGATTCCATAAAATAACTTACATTTAAAAAATGTTTTTCAATGATGAAAATACTTTTCAAAACTTATTTTCCGTTATTTAGTTGCAATTTGAAAACTAATTTAAAATATTAAAAATCTTAACTCATAAACCATAAAAATAAAAGAGTATTAATAATATAAATTTCTTATTTTAAAAATTTTATTGTTAAATATGAGAATAATGTAACAAAAATAAATTATGAAAGTCGTCAATGAATGACGGTGGTGGCTAGTGGTGGTGAATGGTGACTATTGATGATTAATAAAATAACAAAATATGAATTATAACGTTATAATAAATTTGTCGAAATCTTTAAAGATCATAAGTCATTTTCGGTTGACTTATTTTTCTAAACACTCTAAATAATAGAAAATTGCGAGAAATGTTTTCCCACAAGTTATTTTACGGAAACAAACTACCTTGACCAATATTTGTTTTTTTATAATTTTTTTTTCTAATTATTGTGTTTCTATTTTAATATTTTTTCATCTTTATTTTGATATTTTTTCCTATTAATGAAAGAGATTCAAGTTAAATATTCATTTATCACTAAATTAAATGTAACAATTTTACTAATATTATTTTTATTTTATATATTTATTTTTGTGAAATTATTATTTCAAAGATACTTTAGAAAATAAAAGTAAATGAATTTCAAATTATGAACTTGTTCCATACATATTTATATAAAATTCAATTGAATTATATATTTTAAATTAATCATACCAAACAAGAAAATTCATTTATAAATAAATTATATTAGAATTCATTTATAATTCAATTCCATATTTTAAATTTATTTATACCAATAAATTTAAAATATAGTAGAATATAATCACAATATAGTAGAAATTAATATTAAAATAAATTTTCAAACCAAACCAACACAATAATACATTAATAAAATAAATAATCAAATCAAACCATGCTAATCGGAAGCCTAATTGGAGAGATATGTCATACGTTAAAAAATTATATATATATTTGCATGTGGTGGTGTCCAAATATGTGGACGCGAAACATTTGGCTCGATCGAATTATAAATCGAACCAAATCAAATTAGACAGTTTAGTTCGATGCTTTTATAAACCAAATACTACTCCAAGCTAGTCAGATTCGATCGAGCTTGCATATTATACGAGTAAGTTCAAAACGAATCGGGTACTACCGTCCAAAATGGCCAAAAATTTGGCTATGGACCCGGATCCGGCCCGTCATAATAAAAAATTATCCAAACAAAAATGTGAAGTGAGACAAAAAAAAAAAAGAATCGAGACTCAAGAGCCATATTTTACTATTTTTTTTGTGATTAGAGTTCCAATTCTTTGCAATTAAAAATACTGTCATTTTCAGAATTTTGAATTTAATACTTAACTTGTGTACTTGCAATCAATAACTAACTATTATTTTTTTTTTATAAATTATTAATATTCGGATTCTATTACATATACCGTTTAATTCGGTTCAAAACTTAATCACAGTTAAAATTTTTCGCTTTTTTTTTTAAATAAAATTATTGAAAATCGAATCTGAGAGTCCTCCGCATACGCATAATAGAAATCATTTCAGTCCATATAATGATGAAAAATAAAAATTTTAAAACTAAATATATTTTAATTTAGAATATGGAGAAAAAAAACTTACAACTTTATGGTTAAAAGAAATAAAGTGTTGAATAAATATTAACATTTAGAGACAAAAATTATGATTTTTAAGTACACAGTGAAAATGTAAATTATGAAAAATATAAAATTGTAAAATTATTTTAGATATTTTTCTTGTAATTCTGACAAAAATAAATTTCCTTATTCCACAATATTTATTATGTGTATGACGTGTACAATAGCTTAGGTCAAGTATTAACGAATTCAGTGAAAGAGACGAAGGAATGAATTATTAATAGCTATTAAATTATTTTCCAAAAAAAATTTGATTCTCTGTTGAATATATGACAACAGCCATTAATTGTTTATTGAACTCTAAATAAAAACACGTTTCACCTATAAATTATAGCTCAGCTGATGATGTAGGAATAACTCTCAGCCTACAGCGTTTAGATTAGACAGATCCTATCATCAACATTGCCTGATTCGACCTATCTAAAAGAAGTATAATTTAAAATAAATAAATAAAAAGTGAATTTTATATTATTTTTTATAAAACTAAAAAGAGTTTGATGGTTGAGTCTTATAGAAGTCCCATTCATATGGCGTTTGGAAACAATTTCACATTGAATAATGTATTTCTGTTTTCTGCATCTTAGTGATTTATATCCCATCAATAGTCATAATTTCAACTTAAAAGACATTCTAAACTTGTCGACCTAACTATAATTAGATTTCAATTTATTTTTAGTACGTAGTTGCATCCTGAAAATAAATTAGAACATCCCAAACGTATTGATATTACAGATTTATTATGCAAAATTAGCTATTTTGGTAGTTGTTATCTGCTTTAGTAGGGTTTTGACCGTTAGTTATTTGAGTGATTTTTAATAAAATGCTAAAAGTTAAATATTACGTGAATTAATTTTTCACGAAATGTTACCCTAACGTCTCAGAGTTAATTCATATGCAATGTTATTGAATAATTTTTTAAGTATCATTTAGCAGTTTGATTAATTCAAATACTAAAAGCTATTTAAAAGTCGTTTTTCAAACACAGTCTGCAATTAAACCCTGAAAGTAAACCAATTTTAGGTTATTTTTTTTAGGACGACAGCAATGAAAATGGTAATTCTTTTATTACTGTCGGTGCTCACCATTTAATTTTTCTATATGAGGAAGAGAGATCAGATTGAAAAAAACTGAGGCCAACAAGCAAAATCCATTACTCTTTGATCAGATTGAAAATGCAATGAGTCAGGGTTCGATGGTTATATATAAAAATAAGAAAAATGGTTGAAAATGCAGATATTTTTGTAAATAATTAAGTAGAAGGAGATGACTCGAGGCCACATGGCCCCTACCAAAAATGCAGAAAGTCTTTGCTGGAAAATTTTCCATTGTAGATGTAGATTTACAAGCTGAGGGTCCAAAACATCATTGGTACTACGTATTTGTTCTTTTGTTGTAATTGAGGGTCCACTGGATAATTTGTGATGGGGTAACATCCATGTTCTAGTTGTCTACGGTACAATTATTACAATGCTGCAGTTTTTTTCTTTTTAATTTTGATAGAGAAAATCCAAGTATAAATTATTAAGCTGTGTTCAACAATAGTTTTTAAGCAACTTTTAGTCAAAATACGCTAAATGATAACTTTTTATAGTATTCGGTAACATAATATTTAAACTAATTTAAAGGTTAAAATTATATTTTATAAAAAGTTAATTTTACCAAACAGATATTTAATTTAGCTTTTTTCAACTATTTATTTTTTTCCAATTTGAAATGAGCTTGAATTATTATTCTCACATTTTAAATATTAAAAGATTTTCTTTAATGAGTTTGATTTCCTTACCTAACATAGAAATACCACATTGTTTTTACATACATAAAATTTCATTTTCTCTCCCCTAATTTCATATATACTTATATTATTATAAGTGACACTGTAAACACTGGATCCTTATTTAGAACAACCAAATTTTTGTGTTTGAAACCAAAAAAAAAGAAAAAAAAGGTTCACTTCTATGAATTTGACTGTACGGATTTTGAACGTAAATAAATTAAATTCTATACAAATACATGAAATTGTTAAATAAATTTAATTCAAAATATTTATGAAAAAATTACCATTTTCTTCAATAAATAATACATTGTGTTGTATAAAATAAATATAATTGATATTTGATCGTTTATTTTTATTAAATTGTTATATCAAACGTATTTCAATAAATAAAAATAAGTAAATTTACAAACGTATATCTATTCCTCACATTATAAACACTACAAGGCTTCTTACACTATATTTAGCAACCAGAAATTTCCTACCTAACAAGAAACGCAAGCTATTATTAAATGCTTATGCAAAACGTGGAATTGCTTACCTAACGTTTACTAATCACCACGGCCACCGACAGCTTTCGTATTATACATTTTTTTCTCATTCTTTTTATAGTTGAGAATAAAATTTTTTTCGTTTATATGATTTTATTAGATAAAAACTTTAATATTTTTGACTAATTTTTAATGTTACAGTCAAACAAAAGAAAATAAGTCATTTCGAAATATTTTTCAACGGAAACAAATTGAGCCTAAGATTAGTGAAATTGAAAAAAAAAAAAAGTTAATTATTTTAAAACATTTGTAAATTATCTTATTATAAAAATTATCTCGCTAGAAATAAGCAATTAGTGTTATTTTTTATACATAAGCATGTATTTTACAAAGGCTTTAAAGCTCAATACCGAGTCATGTGCATAAGCATGTAGCATGCAATGATAAATTTTATTATTATTATTTTTTAATATAGCTAGTTGCCGAACAATTTTGGTCTCGAGTGTTGCCACTTAGTTGTCAACTTACCCAAACTCCTATTACATACAGTAAAGTCACGGACTCAAGTCATTGTCGAAAGAAAGAAGAAGAAGAAAGTTTTGGACTTAAGTCAAAGCCCAATAGCCATCTAATCAGGCACATTGTCAAATTTGGGCCCAAGTTCTGTATGATAATTCTATTTACTTGGGCTTGCACGGGCTCTCAAAATTGACCCATTCAAGCTCAAGATTATTGATGTGAAATAATTCTTGACCATCTCATATAAATATGATACAATATTGTTTCGTATAATTCAATTTATTCCCATTGGGCCTTCCTATGAAAATAATAAAAAAAAAAGGTTCGTTCATTTTTATTGCTAATAATTTTTATATGATCGAACAATTTCATGACACCTTTCTGCAGATATATATTTTTAATGTTCAATGAGATGACTCAAATTAATAATATTCTTTCTTCAGGCATGAGGAAAAGAAACACGAGAAAAAATTTGACTTGAAGGCTAATCTATGGGCTTGGTCTAAAGATTAATCTATGGACAAGGTATATTTGATTTGAAAATGTTAACGTAATATTGCATTGTCTGAAGGGAACCATCATCATTTGAAAAGCAGCTTAATTCCACCAAAAAAAGAATTAGATTCCAAATCCCATGATAAAAAATAAATTGAGAATAGTAGTCAAAAAGCTACAATTCAATCCCACTGTCCCTCTAAAGAATGGAAAAGCCATATGAACTCCTGAAGTTAGAAAGAGCCTGAATATTTTTAATTTTAGTAAAATAATTTTCTTTTATCCAACAAAGAAAGCCATAAATTCCATTTTCAATTAACCAAATATAATTCAGTTTCTTGTTCTTCTGATTATAACAGTTCTTCTTGAAAAAAAAAAACATGGAGAGGTCATCATCAAAGACAGAGGCAATGATCAAGCCATTGTTCTTGAAAGCAGGAATACCTCTGGTTCTATCTATTGTTGGTATTGTTTCTGCTAGGATACTATCAAGAAGAAGTATAGTTTCTGCTCAAACCAAGGTAAGTTCCTTAGAAACCATTGGTTCTGATCACGAATTTATAGATCATCGAGAAAATTTTGATCATGGTGTTAATAATAATTCCGTAGAAGAAAATGAAGAGCAAACTATCACAACTTCTAATGAGTTTTCCAGTTCTGAAGGAGAAATATTAAGCTTTAAAAGAAAAATTGAAGAGCTGCAAAAGAGAGAGAGAGACCTGGAAATACAGTTTCTTAAATATCAGGAAATGAAAAGGCAAGAATCTCTATTAATGGAGATAAAGAACACGTTAGTATTGGAAAGTGCTTATGTTGAATTCTTGGATAGGGAAATTTCATTATTGGAAGCAGATAAAGAAAGAGTTCATAATCTTGTTTTGGAGTATTTAAGAATTCTTGAAAAATTTCAATTTGCAAAAATGGAAAATGGGATTCTTCGAAGGAAAGTAAAGAGGATTTCAAGGAAAGTGAAAGATCAATCGCGTGTTATAAGAGAAAAGAACTTGAAGATTGAAGCAACAGAAGAAGAAATCTTGAAACGTTATGATGAAATAGAAACAAGAACAAGTGTTATTAAGAAAATGGAGGATGAAGTTAGGGAATTGCAGGATATTGTGAATCAATTGCAGGAGGAGAAGAATGAACTTCTGATAAAACTAAATGCTGCAGAAAATTCAACAGCAAAGGTCTAATTTTATATTTTTCCTTGCTAGTTAAATAAAGGTCTTTTTTGGCATAATCTTAATAAATACTTTTTTAATTTTTGCTTATTTTGCAGGTTGATGAAGAAAGTGTAGCAATGGAAGATCACAAACAGATTGTAAATGAGTTAGAACAACTACGAAGAGACAGAGCAGCTGAAAATGCAGAACTTACTTATTTAAGATGGACTAATGCATGCTTAAGGCATGATTTGATGAGAAGCAATGAACAAGAACAACAAATTGAGGAGAAAAAAGAACAAAGTTTGGAACTTGAAGTTGATACAGCCGGTGGGGAGATTAGCAATTATGGATTAGAGCAGAAAAGAAATGAATCTTGCATTGATGCGGGAACAAGAAGTCAAGATCAAGCTTGTTCAAAAAGGAAAAAGTTACTTCATAAGATTAAAAGATGGGTCGAAGGGAGTGATCATCATATGAAATTAAAGTCAGATGAGAAAGAACAGCAAGAAATCAAATGCATTAGGTTTTCTGTTTCAGAAGAGGCAGAGCAAGATCATTTTATTCATGCATGGCGGTCTTGTTCTAGTGCTTAATCAAGAATTTCTTTAATTCTGTTTATGTTTCTTAAATAAGAAAAAGTTTACTTTATGTATTCAACACCATAAAAATAATTACTGTAAATAGGTTTAACAGTAACATGCAGTACATGAAACTGCTTCCTTTCTGAGGTTAATAATGTTAAATGGATCATATTTCTTCCAGGGCTAATAATAATTGTATGATCCTATTTCTCTATGTTAGTTTCCCAATAATTAAGACTTGAATATGTTAGTATATGACTAAAAATTTTAATTCCCGTATAGCAAACAGTGACCAAACAATACCTTATGCAATTAAACAAATAAAAAAGTGTATTTTTATTGAAATTGAATCATATGATTTGTTGTTTGGGCCAAAACTTGGTAATCCGAGATATAAATACTTGGTATGACCCATCTTTCCAATGGGACCTTCCTCATTCAGTCTCTGAACAAAAGAGACATATCATATGGCAAACAAGTTGTTCTCTGATTTTTAAAATGGCTGATATGTGGATGACATTGCCAAACTTATCCTCCTCCTCTCTCTCTCTCTAGTATTAGCAAAACCAAATAGAGCAAAGCAACTAATTTTCTCTTTTCTCGTTCACTTCCTAATTGTCACTCTTAACCAACCCAACAATGGAACTTTCCTCCTTCTCCTGCCATCAATACAATCCTTATCTCATGCACAAGCCTCTCCTCTCCACTGCCATTAGAAGTCATTAATCTCTCTCTTTCTATCATTCTCTTTTATATTATGCATAAGCATATTTTGGAATTCACCAAAAAGCTAACGATTTGTTTTGAATTGAAGGGAGGAGATCATTTATCCGGAGTTTATATGTAATGCCATGTCGCTGCACATTGTCTTCCTCTGACAAGATTACGGAACCAACCTCACTCGAAGGAAGGAGGGCACTGATTGCTACTTTACTTGCAACCGGTTAGTTTATTATATTTAATTTTTGCCTTTCTATTTTGCTTATGCTTATGTCCAAAGTACGTCCCTTTTCTTTTTTCCGTGGCATCGAACTGCTCCACTTTAACCAACTGGATCTTGAAATTTATTACTAGAATTGCATTTGAAAAGAATTCAATTTGTGGAAAATTTGAATATTTGGGATAATTTTTTATTATGTGATTATTTCTAATGTTGTTGTCCTATTACCTGTGGCTTTGTGTTATTTTTTTCTTTAATTTAATTCATTATCTCAGTTTCATTAGTGTACATGTTTTAACTGTAACTCAGCTGCTGGAATTCATGCCTGTGATATGGCTGAGGCTGCTAGCACAAGTAGAAGAGCTGTAAGTCCTTTGACGTGTTCTGTTTAATGTTAGGCCATGTTTGCTGAGTGATAGTGGAACATAATGTAATATAATCAAAATTCATTTTTATTGTAATGTTTTCTACACTAAAAATACCTTTAATTATATTATATTACATTTGATTATGGCTCACTAGATATTTAGTGAATTAAAATTGGTCACTAATGTTGCAAATCTTTTGATTCCTTGCAGCTTAGAGCATCAAAAATACCAGAGAGTGAATTCACAACCCTCCCCAATGGTCTGAAGTTAGTACTAACAATTTACCGTCCTTCATAATGTGTGTTTTGTTTTAATTCTGGTGTAAACATTTTCATTATTATACCATTTGTTCCAAACATTAAAGAGTACCTCACCTGCTATCAAATCTTACAAATAGGTGAAGCATTGTATCTTGACTGGTTCTGGCTTTTTGTTAAATTAAAAAAAAAAAAAAGCAGGGCTTAGATGATACAATTGCAGTTTTTTTTTTTGTTAATTTAAAGATTAATCTTTGGCCAAAAATTGTTAAGATTTTTATAAATCAATATATGATGGTACTGGATAAATTGGTCTTACTTTTATCTAACAAGCTTTTGTTCTACTTGCTGCTGATATATAATTTCAAGTGTAGAATATTTATTTATGTTTTATGCGCCTACCTTTCCTTGTAAACAATGATTCTGCAATTTCTGATGAAGAAATTCTTCAGGTACTATGATTTGAAAGTTGGTGGTGGACTCAAGGCTGAGAAGGGATCCAGGGTTGCAGTATGGTTGTGGTGTCGTTAAATTTCAGCTTTTTCAAGTCATCCCAAGTCAAATTGTCC
This sequence comes from Jatropha podagrica, assembly GCA_947857235.1. Taxonomy (NCBI): domain Eukaryota; kingdom Viridiplantae; phylum Streptophyta; class Magnoliopsida; order Malpighiales; family Euphorbiaceae; genus Jatropha; species Jatropha podagrica. Next base: position 54,644 of record CANUEP010286050.1, on the reverse strand, counting down.
AACATCTTTCAATGGAATTTTTGCATTATGAATCCAAGAAATAACTAACAACTTCTTTCCTTGCTCAAATATCACAATATCATGTATTTGTGGTTGTATGTTACCTTACCTTGAAATATACAAACATGGCTAACGCAATTATATTTGTTTTAGGTCCACTATGTTGCTAAATGGAAGGGAATCACATTCATGACTAGCAGACAAGGAATGGGTGTTGGAGGTGGAACGGTAAATCTGCACTATAGTGGTGTACTTACAAACATGTTTTAATGGGCACCTGTTTTTGTATAGCATCAACTTCTCAGTCATCTTCTAGTATAAATTCACTAAGTTCTTTCCATTTGTTGAATTCTTGTAGCCTTATGGATTTGATGTGGGCCAATCAGAGAGGGGAACAGTCCTTAAAGGATTGGACCTTGGCGTTGAAGGAATGCGTGTAGGAGGGCAGGTGAGAGATTTTCTGATTTATATTGCTGTTATTCTGTCTTTAAAATACTGTGTATGACATAAATGGGAGTTATTCGGAGATCAAGCTGTCATTTGGTATTGGATAATTTATTAATGAAAATTTTACCAGTTAAGGAAAAAAGAAGTGTGCAAGTTAAAGGAATTGCTCTTTTTTGCTCCTAGCAACCACGTGGATATATCCTCTGAACTGTAAGCTTCCAAGGAAAAAGAAATATATGCTAGTCTCAATGATTTGTTGCTGTCATTTTTGTTCCACACAATTCTATGGCAAGAATTGCAAGGGGGTCGAGAAAATCATAGTTAAGGAAGTTGGTGGAATTTATTGCTTTCTCTGTTAAAAGAAAGCTAACTTGAATGACTGCCAAATTTAATATTGACTCAAAATTGTTAGCAAACTTAACAGTGAATAACATATTTGAATAACAACTGTCTTGCAGCGTTTATTAATAGTTCCTCCTGAGCTAGCATATGGAAGTAAGGGAGTTCAGGAAATTCCTCCAAATGCAACAATAGAGGTAAATGGTTTATGCTTTCCTTTGCTTTATAAAGATAAAAGGTATATTCAAATTTCACCTGGAAAATAAATGGACCTTTGGTTCTTTATGTATCTGAAGGCAATTTGATCACCTGCAACTCATAAATTAGTGAAATAGAAGCAGCATCATAAGTCATAACAAATGGTGTTTGGTTAGTTAAATGATTTACGATTGAAAAATTCTTAAAGTTGTAGCTTCCAATTTTTTTTCTGCAGCAGTCATTTGCATGTCATCTTATTGAATTTAGTTGTTCAATGCTTGATTCCTAAAGCAAGCCATAGAAAGGAAAGAGAATGCTGAAAACACAATTTCTTATTTTGATAACAAATCATATATAGGAGCGCCAACATCTTACTATGGTTTCTTTTCTGCCACTTATTTTTTAGAATTTAGTTGAAGAGGAGCATTGTGCATCTATAGCAGAGAAGAATTGTAAACAATTGATTTGTAGTTAGCAGTCACCTGAATCTGGGGTACAAGTTGCAAATTTAAAATTAACTCTTTGAAGGTCTTTCTTGTCAGAGAACTCTTTATTTGTTGCCAATTTAATGTTATCTTTTAATTGAGCAATGCAACCTTTTCCATATCCTGGCATCTAACATTCCTTTAGTTCAGTATTAATAAAAAAAGATGGGATCGCAGTGGCTTTAATTTTTCGAAGAAATATTTATGCAGTTAAACTTGGCATAACAGTCTTATATTTACCACCACTTGTCATCCGAATCAATTATGTTCTAGTAATTTGATAAAATGCAAATCATTCTTTTGTCTGTCCAGAAATAGCCATATCTGTATCTTTGCTCATGTTATTTGCTCCTTTCAGTCTACAGCTGTATTTTCAACTTGATCAATTCTATAAAAAGGCTGGTTTATAATATGATTTTCTGTAAAAGGGTGACTTAATCAACTTACATCAAGCTTCTATCTTATGACAAGATATCTTTTAATTTAAATGATATGAAATGGTCCAGGAACTTCAAAATATTTTTATAGCCTCCTTGTTCCAAAGGGGTTTTTCTCACTTAAGAGCCAGTCTTTCGTTTCTTTAATTGCATATAACTGAGGGAAATGAAGTTTTTTGTCCATTCCCAGATGTTGCATGATTGATTATCTGTCTCTGTCCAGATTTTTCTGGCACAACCATTTGCTATTTCCTTTTGTTTGGATCTGATTTACGTAATTATTATGTCTTTGAATTGCAGTTAGATGTTGAACTGCTGGCCATCAAACAAAACCCATTTGGGTAAGTATAGAAGCCCAAATGGTTATCATTCCTGATTGAGCTGGGAAGTGTTATATTCTATTTCCTAGCATACCATAATTCTTGACGTCACTTTGGCAGTTAGTCTAAGCCATTAATTCATTTTGCAGGTCCAGTGTAAAAATCATTGAAGGTTAATGCAATTTTTAACCGGGATGAAGCAAGTAGAAGCCAAGAGCCATGCAGGACAAGCAGATAGCTGTCCTGCTCCAAGCTTTACCACGAACAGATTTTCAGTTGTAGGCACTTGAAGGCGAAGAAACCTGCACGCTTAGAATGATAGCACATTCCTGATATCATTGTAACTGTGTTTAAAAACTTCATGAATACTACTTTCAACCTTATTCCACAATTGTATACTCTTTTATGAGTTTTCTCCTATTCCTTGGCATGTAGCTTCATGCTACTCATTATTGAGTGTTAAAGAGTTAGAATGTGAATGTCATGGTACGTATCTCAAATATTTTAAATTTGAAAGATGTTCAGTTCATTTATCCTTGAGAACTTTAAAGTGATCAGAAGAAGATGAGGATGACAAATATATTATCCATTTCCTTCTGGTTATGGTGCATTTGACTTATTTCTTCTGTTATCTTCATCTGTCTCTTCTTTTTTTTTTTTTTTTGACAAACTCCGTATTCTTTTTTTATATGTCTTTATCTAAAATCCTATGCTCTTTATTAAATATTTTGTGATTACAAAAGAGATACTATTTTATTTCTAATTGCACATTATCTTTGTGCATACTTTTTGCCAATTGTGGTAACCCTTGGGTGTGCCATCCACATGTAAGTTTATTAGAGGGAAGGAAACTGAAATTGGTGGTAGTGCAAAGGGCAATCATGCCATAGAATTTCCCTTTTAATTATTTTAATAGATACTTCTTCATTTTGATGATTTGTTGCTGAACCATGTGAAAGAAGCAGAATTTGGAGAGCAACAAGACAATACATAGCTTTTTCTTCAAAGAGCTTCTCTTACATAGAGGACATGGCTAGAAATTCCATGCTCGTGAACCTCATACAAGAGGAATCGACCAATCCAATAAACGCCGAAAGTGTGAGATTTTTCAGATAGATGCCTGCAAGCACTTTCCATATTATTATCATTCATCCACTTTATTCTCTTCTTCTAGGCTTTTATTTACCCCAGCTACATTCCTCTTTGTGCCACTACTCTCCACTGATCTTCCTCTGTGCGCAAGCAAGATGATCACAACTAAACCTACTCCAAAAACGTATTTCCTTCTTTGCCATATTTGTTTTCTACTTCTTTTTAGCAGCTATTGTTTTCCCCAGAAGACCTGCCCAAACTGTGGCTCTTTTGAAGTTCCATATCCTCTAAGCACAAGCCCCAATTGTGGTGACCCAAACTATCATCTCCGTTGTGATCCCCAATCTCATAAACTTTACTTTGATACTATGAATGGAAGTTCTTACCTTGTACTTAAAATCATGGCCTCATTTCAACGCATGGTTGTGCAACCATCACCATGGGTATTTGGCACATGTGTTACTCGAGACATGCAGGTGAGTGAGGGCCTTTGGTTAAACGCGACACTCCCTTTTAATGTCACTTCTTCCAACACAATCTTCCTCTTCAACTGTTCACCCCGGCTTTTTGTCTCTCCTCTCAATTGCACTCCTTCTAGTCTTTGTCACAGTTACTTGGATAGCTCTGGACATGTTGACAAAAATCGATCACTCCAGTGTGCCAGCAGTCTTGACCCCTGCTGCACCTTCATAGCAGGTGGAATGCCTTCTGCATATAAGATAAGACTTCATAGTTCAGGTTGTCAAGCATTTAGAAGCGTAATTAATTTGGATCCAGAAAAGCCTGCAAGTCAATGGGAAGAGGGGCTGGAAATTCAATGGGCTTCTCCATTTGAACCAATATGTAGGACACAGCTTGATTGCTCTGGAGCTTCAAAATGTTTAGCTGCCGATACAAATGGCCTATTTCGTTGCCTTTGCAATAGGGGCTTCCAATGGGACCACGTTCGGGGAAGTTGCCAGAAAAAGAAGTATAAAAGGAAGGCTATCCTCAGTTTAAAGGTCTTGATAGGGGTAGTCTTCTTTGTCTCTGTAGCTGCATTAATTGTTGTACTTATTTTACGCAAGTTCTCGAGAAGTGCTAAACAAGCAAAACTTACCAAAGCAAGAGAAGACATGTTAAAAGCAAGCAATGGTGGGAAAACAACAAGGATGTTGCAGCTGAAAGAAGTAAAGAAAGCTACAAATAATTTCTCTAAAGACAGGGTTTTGGGGAGTGGTGGTTTTGGAGAAGTCTATAAAGCTGAGCTTCAAGATGGAACTGTGGTGGCTATTAAATCTGCAAAAGTAGGAGATGTCAAAAGCACCCACCAAATACTCAATGAAGTTGGAATACTTACTCAAGTCAATCACAAGAACTTGGTTAGAATCTTGGGTTGTTGTGTTGAAGGTGAGCAGCCTTTGCTGATCTATGAGTACATTTCTAATGGAACACTCTATGACCATTTACACGGGAAGTCTTCTACCTTTCTGGATTGGAGGACACGGCTTAGAATTGCTCTGCAAACTGCTGAAGCATTGGCTTATTTGCATTCAGGAGCGTACACTCCCATTTACCACAGAGATGTAAAGTCGACAAATATACTGCTGGATGATGACAACAATGCTAAAGTTGCAGATTTTGGTCTCTCCAGACTGGCACAGCCAGGGCTGAGCCATGTCTCAGCTTGTGCTCAAGGGACATTAGGGTACTTGGATCCCGAATATTACTGCAACTACCAGTTAACTGATAAAAGTGATGTGTATAGTTATGGAGTAGTGTTGCTTGAGCTTTTAACTTCCCAGAAAGCCATTGACTTCTCACGAGATCAAGACTATGTGAACCTAGCTATTTATGTGAGCCAACAAGCGAAAAATGGTGCTATCATGGAAGTCACAGATCAGCAGCTACTGAGTAAGAATCCCTCAGATAATATACTAACAAGCATAAAGCTCTTCTCCGAGCTTGCCTTTGCTTGTCTACGGGAGAGGAAAGCAGATAGGCCTACCATGAAAGATGTAGTTCAACGACTTGAATGCATAATTCAGATGATAGATCAAGAAAATTAAGGTCTCAAATGAGGTTAGCAGTGATAGTATATGAATAACTTATGATGTTTTCCCGAGTAATTAACAGTTAAAATATTATGTTTTGGATGATTATGGTATTTGAATATTCGAGTAGCAAAGTAGGAGGTGCGAATAAGGAAAAGCTGTTGAAATGATGGGACCAAGGACTCTAATCTTGTGTAGCCAATAGAAGCTAAGGTGATTCCAAGAATGGATGTGAGTGAATGGAAAAACGTGCAAGAAAGGTTGGAATGAGATTCTTTACTTTGTGCGATATAAGTATGGATTGATCCAAAAGATTAGGAATTACTGGAATCTGTTGGAATTTAGTAAGAATTGCTAGCCGTGTAGAAAAAGCAAGTCATCTTTTTTGAAATGGGAAAAGCGTTACTGTATTTTTCTTTTTCTCCTTTTCTTTCCTTCCATATTCCGTAATAGTATGTGATCTATGTATGTGGGTGTTACTCCAAATGATGCATATCAACATCAAAGTGCACTCACTAAAATTCTTTACGGCACATTCTTCCACCACAATTCTAAGTGGGGATCCTTCCTTCCTTTATTTTATGTTTCCTGTTTTCTTCTCTAGTAGTTTATTAGCCAATTTGGCAATGACAAAGAAACTTTCAGGAATGGGATTAGTCAAAAAGCAATATAAAATATTTTAGTGATGGTTCTTGGCTCCTGCAATAATGCTTCTATTCCTCAACATTTTCGTCTTCTTATTATTTCTCAAGTGCGGCAACTATGATAATGGCAAGGTACTTTTTTAGCGAAATCTACGAATATCAATTTAAAATCCTAAACTTCATTCCAAACACAACGTTTATAATTTTTAATTTCATACCCTAAACAAATATTTAGAGAGTTCGAGTACATTACTGTTGTTTTACCTTATGGTTTCCACTTCCCATCGCTGATGATGTGCTTAGTCTGTCCTTTTATCAATATTAAAATTGAAATTTAAAAGTAAATTGCAACAAGAAAGCCACCAAAAACCTAAATACCACCTTAGCTTGAGCATAAAAATATATATAAAAGGGAAAAAAAAAGTTTTCCTTTCAACTCTATATTAATCTTAGACGTCTGTAATTAACCGCAAATAAAATTATTGGTAACAAATTTATTTGTTCACTAAAAAAGGTTCCTCTTTTGTATCTAACTATGTAAAATAAAATGTTATAACAAACAAGCTCTGAATCAAGATACAATTTGATCGAGTAATTTACAGATAGAGAACAAAACGGCAAGATTAATGAAGGAGGTTTATCTCCGATAGCGATAGCGTTTGAAGTTGAAGTAAACGTGTAAAATTCCACGTTCAAATGTGCACTTGAATCCTTTCTTATGAGAGTATTCCCATTCTTTGTTTACAATCCGGAATGCCTATAATACCATTACATGTCAGCAAGTGATAAAAAGCACATAAATAGCGAGGCATAATTACTATTTGATTTTGAGAACTTACTATATCTTCATAAGGTGGCCCAGCGTGAAACCTTATAATGCAGGTCTCATCACTGTTTCCATCCTTCTCAATGGTATAAGTGGGAGCCTTTGTCTTGTCGACAAGGTCCGGGTAGAAGATGTTGAATTTATATCCTTGCACAATCTTTGGCGGTGGATTGTCGTGATCATAGTGAGTCTGATTGTATTTGTTCCATTCATATCCAGTATGAACACGGTTGAAATACTTCGGCTTTCTTGGTCGGTACTTATCATGCCACCAATATACCTGCCACCCACATCAACGTGTTAGGATAGCTGAAGACAACTCTAAAGACAAATCACAACAGAACGGTCTCTCTTTTAAAAAGCAGGTAAGCAGTCAAAATTATGTACCTGTGAGTCCAAATTTACTTCAGCACCAGATCCAAATACTGCATCACCTTCCTCCATGGCACCCATAGTTTTCATGGCTTTCATTTCAAAGTTATCATCTGGTGGAGGTGGCTTTGATGCCATGGCTTCTTGAATTCGTCTTTGCTGTTCCTCTCGCACAGCCATTCGTTTCGTTTCCTGTTAATAATAAAAAATGTCAGCATCCAACCAAGAAGCATGTTTTGCACTTGCATGCTCAAGATTGGGTGATTCACTGTTACAATATTTACCAGCATGGCTCTATCTTCTTCAGGATCAATTGCTTCTTCATCATCTTCGCCGTGTAGCAATTCAGGAGAAAACGACCCTGCTTCTTCTGCCTCATGAGTCTCTTCCATTGATATAGGTTCTGGAGAGAATGTTTCGGCATCTATACAATCCAAACAAGGTTAAGTACAGCTCGGTCCAATTATGTAAAAAGAAATCAGCATTTCACAGAAACAATGAAGAGCACATGCCTTTGATATCATGTTCATTGTCCTCCTCTATAGGCCTCACACTTTGATCACTTTCCAGCTTATCATGACCTTCTGAAGGTGGCTCAAGGCGGTGCAAATGCTTGCGTAACATCTTAGCATGAATTTCCTTCAAACAAGCCTGTAATTGCACCAATTCAATGTATGGACAACACCTATAAACAACTCTGAGATTACAGCAATGTACATTGGAAATTCAAGTACCTTTGCCTTGTAGATCTGGAGTCGTTTGAGAAGAGCCTCCCAATACTCAACTACCTTTGCAGTGCCAGAGCTCATCTGTGACTCAATTTGGGACTGTAATGCCTCAAGCTCACTGGAAGATTTCCCTTCCAAGAGATTCCTAACATCTGTTTCAATACTAGAATGCAGACCCCTTTCTTCTGCAAGCAACTCTGCAGGAGGCTCCTCTCCGCGCACCCTAGCCCGATCGAGTGCATCCTTTTTCTGAGCTTCAGCTAGCTCCCAATTAGAAACCACCAAAAGTGCCTGTTGAAATTGCATGTTAAATTACTGTCCAGCAGTTATTTAATTCTAGAACAAACATCAACAATTTCATACAAATGCCACAAGTCTCCAACAAACTATTCATAAATGTTCAGGTGGTATCTTCTGATCAATTAAACTGAGAACCTAGTCAAGTACATCTAACAGATCAAGTTTGCAACATGGAAATCTGTGCAGGCATTTGAACATGAGAAAGAGAATGTGGAGAAAGAGGGGCAGGGGGGAAGAAGTGGAGGCTCAGACAGTTGAATCATTAGACTATCTTCTTTTACCACCACTAAATTTCAATTCTTAGCATTAACAAATTCTGAAGGCCAAGCAAGATGAAAAAGTCAAATATGATATTTCACATCATAACTTGAATAAAGAACTATAGTAACATCAATGAAAACAAGTGAAGAAAAGGAAAACAATAGTACCTCCCAATAATCAATGTGTGTCTGAGTTGTCCTATCCATATCCAGATGCATTTTTATGTCATCACGAAGCTCTTCCATCTCTTTTACCGTCAAACCCTGCATGATGCACCAAAAGCGCCAGAGTGCATAATTGGAAGAAAATAATTAACATGTTTACTGAAATCTGCAAAGTAGTCCATACAAATGTATAATTGTGTAAATAACTGGATTGGACAGAAAACACCAGTTTCCCATGTCTAGCCAGCTAAAAACAATTGATCACCTAATAATTCATCAATAAATTAAAAACTTTAGTCTACAAAACTAAGATACAGCTTGATGGGGGACATTCTTGCAAGATAATTATCTTTACAAGTTAGTCTCGGCTAAAGTAAGCTTTAATCATAATCATAACTAAAAACAAATAAAAGAACAATAGGAAGCACATAATAATCAAAATTGCTATCACTGTTCACGCATTGTAGCAAAGGAGGAAAAAAAGGCAGTAAACTGCACAAAGAAGAAAAAAATATGCATTCCACATTTACCTTGAAAACCATGTATGGTTCATTTATTTCTATATCCAAATCATCAGACACGTTAAGGTGCTTAGACAAAATATCTATAGGTTTCACTCGCCCTTCACGCAGTCTGATATGTGACCTGATTTTGCTCTGATCAAAGTGAAACTGTAGATTGAACTTTCATTAGCATCTTAGACTAACAAATAACAGAAAACTGGCAAAGCAGGGATGACTGAAAAAAGAAAAAGAGAAGTAGAAATGAAATGCTAGCAATATACCTCCTCTTCTTTCTTTTCCCAATCTTGGAACTCAGCCCTTGCACGTTCTCTAGCCAACAATGCCTACAGAAAGAAATACAGTTGATAAAACAAACTACATCCAAACATCAACTACTAAAGGAGATCATAAAATAACATTAAGGATTAGTTTTGCTAGTTTCAAGACAGATTAATTTTTTAGCCAACAGATTTTAATAATAAAATTTTTGGTTTACCGCTGGTTTGCTTACCATTTCTTCCTCATGTTGTGCCTTTTCGAGTGCCCTTTCCTCTCTTCTCTTTTTCACCTTTTCAATCTCTGCCTGCATGATAAAATTCAAGCATTTGAGATCATATGAAGTACGACATCACCATCATCCAGTGTGTTTCAAGAGCACAGATTCATTGCCATAGATGATCCCCCATAGTTGAAGAGCCATGATAGGGACATGACAAGAAATAAGAAAATTACCAACACAGATATTACATATAGGTGATCACTGACTAACAGATGCTATCTACAGACGATAAACTTAATATAACCAGCCAAACACATACACAAACACCTTGTTCAACAACCAATAGAATTTATTGTAGTCAATTGACATAAATTTGTCAGCATGAACTGCCATTATTTGTAAGTCTATTTTTTGCCAAGTCTTTGAGGCATGATCTCTGTACTGAAATAGTACCAAGCCTCATGATACAAACTATATGCACACTGGTAAACAAGCAGTAAAAACATGACCAGATTCAATTATAGCAGTACTGAATCAACAACTTACTGATTAAGGTTGTTAGAAGTGGATAAACCAACCACATTATCTATTTCATAATATTTAAAGACCAAATACATCAGGAAAACAGTGCAACATTAAAAGCTTAATTCAGAGTGTTTGGAATAAATCCATATAGAATTCATTTCATTTGGAAACGAATTTTCACGTTTGAGTCTGCAATAGAATTCACTCTAAATATGTAGCTTTACTAGCTTGTACTCGGGATTTATTAGCTTGAATAGTTTATACTCCTTTTAAGTTCAGAATTCATTTGCAAATTCTACCAAATTGGTAGAATTAGGTCCGAGCACAACTGATTCCAAAGAATTAAAATGTGGAATTTCAAATGAAATTTCATTTATACCATGACATAAATATTTGACTTGTAAATGAATTTCACAAACTTTAATGTTATCCACCAAAAAACCTCTTACGAAACTTCCTTAAAAAAAAAAAGAAAAGAAAAGAAAAAAAGAAAAAGCTGTAGCCATATCTTATCAGATAATAGAATGCAACATCAACCAGTTACATGGCTCATTTAGAACCCAATACTTGTAGAAAATGAATGAAAAGCCACAATCAACCAATTCAATATATCCTTACCATCCTCTCTCTCTGTTTCTGCTTTTCAGCTTTAACCGAAAACATGTCGAGCGGCACGCCTTGGATGACATCTCGTTCAATCTTCTTCCGCCAAACAAATCTACAACACAGATAAAATCAGTTCCATTCAACAATAATTAACTTTTCAAGCCCCTAATTTGCAATTTAGTATAGTTAAAAGCATTATTACTAACTTGATTAAATTCATAAAAGTGCGAGTTCAAATTGAGGTCGAAACTGCTTACTTCTCGCTTAGATGATTATCGCCAAAAGGATTTGAATCATTAGAATATCCAGAAACAGATTGCGCCTTCAATTTCTTTGCAACTTTCATAGCCTAAAAAAAAATCAAAAACCAGTCAATAGAAAAAATCCTAGAAATTAAGAAAAAACAAGTTTAGATGAACGCAAAACTTACCTTTCGTTGAGCTTTCTTCGCGAGATATTCGGCGATTTCTTCTTCTGTAATCTTCCTTGATGAGTTCTTCTTCTTCCGCCCACGATCATCGCTACCGCTACTATCGCTTTCGTCATAACTCCGGCTCCTTCTGCTTTGACTCCGCTCTCGGCGTTTGCTAGAACTTCTTCTTCTCCTTGGCGATGAGTCATGACTATCTGACTCGTAGGAGTCTGAGTCGTCAGATTTTCTTCTCCTTCGTTTCGAAGACGACGACGTATCCTTGTTCTTGTTACTCCCCATTTGTGAGAGAGGCAGGAGCTTTCTTCGTGATTATGCGTCTTCTGTAATGCGAGAGAAAGCTCCGAGTTTCCGGTTTCGGTTTCGATTTCAAACCGAACCTTGGCCGAATTTCTTTTTTCAATCAAAATTCGAAAGAAATTTAAGATTATTAATTTACAAAGTAATTAATTGAGTACAAATCTAATTATCTCATTTTTTCTTTTAAAAAAAATTAAAATTCACAAATATAACAACTAAAAATAAAAAATTTAAAATATTAAACTCATTTAAAAACATTAGAATTATATTATTTAATTTATTCCTGTTACTAATTTGTTTATTTGCCTAATTGAATATTTTATAATTCTTAAAAATATAATGAAATTCGTTAAATTATTTTTAAAAGAATGAGCGTTATCCATTATAAAAGAAACCAAAATAAAAAAAAGGTTGGAAATTATCGGTCCCAGAGTTCTTGTGTAATTGAACCAAACCAAACTTATCATTAATTCTCTATCTTATATAGACAACCAAAATCACCAATTTTGTTCCGGTTCGATGTTGGTTTTGGAACCTTAGCGAAGACTACGTTGATCTTCAAGTGGCATTGTCGTTCAATAACTCTCATTTACATTTACATCGTTTATTAGAAAACAGTATACACACAACACAAATGTGGACCATATTAATTTATGTATGGGAGTTATTTGCTTTATTATTTATTTGTTTTAGTATAAAGCAAGAGAATAATCCAACTTTTAATTTTATAGATAGACCATTGTGCATAGACGCCACCGGCGCTTCATGTTTTTATTGTTTTTCGTACAAATTGGATGGTACATAAAAATCAAGGAAAATGAGTTTCTAACAATTTTTATAATAATATACTAACATACTCTCATTAATCTTTCACTTTCACATGCTCAAAAATGAAAAAGAAAGTACAGTCTACGACAAAATCTGGAACCAAACAAGACGGTATCATATTCCCAGAATCCGCATATTCAAGAATGCACTTTCCAGAAAAAAGCAATTCCAGTTGGTGTAAATTACATTCCCAGGCCCTCGCAGCAATCAAATGCTACCTCAGTTCAAGGCATCTCGGAAACTACCTGCAAATGTCGATCTTCATTTTCAAATGTATCTTTTTTCTAGCTTGATGCACGATTTTGTGCAACAGAAGTATTACACATCAAGAAGCAATCAGGAAAAACTATCCAGTAAAGAAAAGCAAAAAATAAAATAAAAAATTCAACTGCAAGAGCAATTGGTTTCAAAAAAATCTTGTTTCTTGCTTCTGCTACTATGTTACTACCACAATAAGAGAGTTTTCCGACTTCTCTTACCGATAGACCTCTACAAGGATCAAAACATAATATTTCATGAAACTGATGAAATACTGAACTGTAAAATTTAAATTTACTATATAACTCCAGAAAAAGAGAAGCAGATTCACTAATGTCTAGCATAAAAAATTTTGCTCTGAAGGAGCCAAGCTGCACCATAACCTCTAGATTTTTAACAGCCTCTATTCAATTGACTGCAACCTCAGCAGATAGGTAAGTCGTCGGATGAAGGGTGTCTTGACCAGATGCTTTTGTCTTTGAGATCTTGAGCACTTGCACAGCTTCCTCTACCTTGGCAGCCAGAGACTCTGGGGACTCCAACAATAGAAGTAATTCTGAGTTGTCCATCTCCAGAAGCATTCCAGTAATCTTTGCAACAAGATCAGGCTGCAGCCAAAGATATAAACGGTGCATTTAATTTATGGTTGGTAGAGAAAAGGCCGATTTTTCTTAGCATCTGAGAACAAATTCAAAATAACTAAGGAATTTTTGAATTTGTTTGAAGGATCCTTGTGCGTTTTAATTTAATTCCAAAAGGACACATGGACTGTATTATATAGAGCTTAAACATCTCTTATAACCATCAGAAAGAATCCACTTGGCTCCCCCAAAAGGCAAACCAGTTCCTTATCTTTTTGCCAAAGATCAAATTCAACATGTACATCATAATAAAGAATACGCCAAAATACATTTCCACAAACTAAGTATCCAAATCTATTATCAACTAAGAACTAACAAGAAATAATAACCACCAATAATGAGACTAGATCTAGGACCACTGTTCCCAAGGCTCGGCCTTGAGCCATTTACTACTTAGTAGATCACAACCTCATTGGCTTAAAGGAAACTAAAAGCACAACAAATCAAACTAAATTGGTAATAATTAGCAAACTAGGAGAAAATCTTGGAACAAAAGGCAAACAATTTTATAGATGCTTTAAAAAATGAACTTCAAGATGCGTTCCAGAACTAATCATTATTGACTTGTTGTAACCAACATTACCTTGTGCTTTTGGACAAGTGGATAAAGCCGCTCCCCTAGAATCTGTTTTTGCTCTTCAGGTGATGCAGCAGCAAGCATGCTACTCAGCATCTCTGATCCTTCAGATACAGGACCAAGAGAATTGGCAACAGTAGATGAGACTCCAGATCCTTTTCCCACCTCCCGTGTTCGGCCATTTGGTACATACTTAGCCTGCCCAGTACGCTGCAGAGAAATGGCTTATACATTAGGATTTAATGCATCAATACTGCATGCATATTACCTGTACTTTTTTAAGAAAAAGCAGTGTTTTCATAATCTTACTATTTGTGACTTGAATCATACAATTCAATTCAATTCTCAAGCTGAACGATTCATATCTTATGGGCGAACCAAAGTTAATCATGAATCATTCGAATCTTATGATTCGAGTCGATTCTCATGTCCAACAGTTCTCAAACGCAACAAAAATGTGGAATTCTATATAGAAGAAGAAGAGCAAGAGGATGTAGTTATATTAGAAGATGAAGATGACGGAAGGCTTGAATTTGGAAATGCTAATAAATGGATATGGATTTGGATAGGAAATTTAATGGCTTGATAATTTTACTTTGTTTTTGTTTTAAAATTTTAACTTAATTGTTTGATATTTGAGCTTGGCAACTATACAAGTCATTAGGTTCTCTTTCATTTTATGTTTAGTACATGATTTATAATTGAAATTTACATAAATGCATTATTTGCAATTAGGTTATGAGTACCTTTTGATAAAATTAATGGGAAATATATGCATAAATTTATATGTTTTATTTTTAATTAATTCTAAAAAGTTATATTGAATCTTACTATTAGATTCGATTCTCAATTATAACAACACGAATTCTTATCCTCAATTTGAATCTCAATTTGATGACCATGAGGAATTTATATGGATACAGGTAAGTAGTTTAGACATGGCAGATATATGGCATTCCAATGACTAAACCAAGTGTATTTCATTTACTCAACCCAAGTAATGGAGTAACTCATGGTTTTCAGTGTTTATTAAAATTATGGTTTTTGACTGTCACTCTGCCTTTCTGCCAGCTCCTCTAAGGGAACAAATGCTAACTGTCTTTGTCATAATAACTGAAAATTATCATTATTTGCTTCATAGTCTCACCATGTCATCCGAGGAAGTATGGAGTTCTTTCAGGTATATGCTATCTATTAGACAGGCACCCAATACTAAAGATAATAAGTGTCAAGAGTTAAGCAGAGCAGTTGATAAAACTACAATACCAGTAGAACATAAAGCCGGCATAAAACTCGAGCATATAAATAGGAGTTAAAAAGGGGTGAAACCTGATTGGTTGAATCTTTTGATGAGGTTAGTGGTTGCCCAGGCTGTTGACTATATGGGATAGAGTGATTACCACCCTGTGGAAAAACATGTCCATTCATCCTGCCTCTGCTCTGCTTGTGTTGTCTTTGAGTATTAGACATCTGTAAGAAAAATATCAAGGAGCCCCAGATAATATCAGTAGTTCTGACCACCAAATAAAGGATACAACAAAGAAAAACTTGTTTGTAGAATAAAGAGTGTACAACAAAGAAACTTGTTTATACAGTGGAAACAATTAAACAATGAAGAGGGAAATTAAAAATTTTTTTTTTAGAAAAAAAAGGAAGAAGAAGAAAAAAGAGCATGCAACTTTAATAGTGAATTATTGAGTAGATCAGAACAAATACTTACAACTGGAAGTTGTGATGGTTGAAAGGTTGGTCTGGTTGGAGGTACAAAGCCATTAGCACTCCATCCTGGCCTCATGCTTAAAGGCTGGTACATCAACCCAGACCTTTGAGGTACTTGTGGAACAACAGCAGAAGGAGCTGCGTAGTACAGGGGAGGATATCCACCAGGAATAACAGCACTGGAGGGTCCAGCTAATCCAGCCATCCGATGAGCATACTGCAGTTGCAATTGTGCTTGTCTGTCTTCCTTCCTTTGAGCAATAGCCACATATAATGGCTTCCGGTGAAACATGTGTCCTGTTGAATGCCAAACCAAGAGATATAATAGGCATTTCTAAGAAAAAGAATTCACTAGTCTCAAAGCATATTAAATATCATTGTAATAAAAGAAAAACACTGGTGAAAGCACCATTCTGAAATATGATAAAAAATTCCTAAAGTTTCCAAATCTAATAAAACTTAATTCTACATTTTTATACACATCATCATGTCAATAAGTTTTCCTGCCTCATCTCTGTAGACTAAACAAAATGAACATTAGAAACTGCTTAATTAATTTTCATAGTAGCATAAAACAGTAGGTATACTTCTGAATTGTTGGCCTCACTCCTCAATATGTTTGACAAGCACTATTGACACACATAGTTGTTGCAAAAATTCATATAATCACACAAATTGAATTGGAGGTCATGAGCACAAGAATCTGCCTGACCAGTGTCCATGACCTGTAAAGTTCGTAAGAGCAAAAGCAAGCTGAATATTAACTGTTTGGGTCCTTCGGAATCATTGATTGCTCATCTTCTTTCATCATCATGCATGATAAATGAGTACAACATGATAAAGAAATGTATTGTGTTAAAGTTAATGGCACGTGATATCTGTTTTCACCCCAAAAACTGAGGATATGATAATGAAAGAAAGTCACAATTCTTTCTTTCTCTTGTCCCTGAGGGAAAATCATAAATCAATAGAAACCAAAAGTGCGGGTTGAATACATAATTTCTCTAATAAGACTGGCGCTGAATATAAAATTTACCAGAGCACATATCCAAGACTCTCAACATTTCTATAAGCTTCTCAACTTACCATGAAAAGTGTTCACAGCTTTATTAGCCTCCTCAGGGCTGGAGAAGCATACAAATCCAAACCCCTTGTTTCTCCCTTTCTCGTCTCTCATAAGCTTTGCAGATGTAATTGTGCCACATTGACTGAAGTGTTCTCTCAGCTCTTCATCAGCAACATCATCATCAATGTTTTTCACATATACATTTGAGCCCTGCAACTTAAGCATAGTTATTACTTGCTCAAAAGAAGAACAGAGACAACCTTTGTCATGTAGAACAAAATTCACCAATGACTTCTATAATTTGAATTTTCCTGTTATTCTATAAATTTATAATAGTGTTTTAGTAGATAGGAGAGATCTGGAATGAATAGGTTTGAGACCACTGTTGTCTTGGGTTGAAGCTATGTAATGACAGCAATAAGTATTTACGAAGCTTCTAAATCAAGAATAGTAAAAGTCTATAAATAGGATTGTAAAACTCCTGTCATGTTTTCTCTTCTGAGTCTTACATACTGGCTTCTTCCCAGCTGAAGTCAACTCCAACTGACTTAATCCCGACAAATTATTTCCTGATTTGTCAAATAATCCTATCATAATAATTCTACAATTAAATACTTTTCCTTCATTACATTAAACAGTCTCATACAGGACTTTTAATCATGCCTAGATTTATTCACTAACAATATCAGATCACTTCGCAAGTTGATCAAGCTATTTTGTTGCATGACAAAGCATTTGATTGCTGTCTACCCACACACAATATTTAAACCATATAATGCTCAGGTTGAAATCTTTAAGTTGTCCTAGGTTAAGGGAGAAGACATAGCCCTACCTTGTATTTCAAGATCTGCTCATTGCGCTTTTCCTCAAATTGGCGCTGCAAAATTTGTTCACGCTCTGCTTTCTTTTGTGCTCTTCCTACAAAAAGAATCTTTGAACCTGCTCAAAAAACACATTGAAACATACAAGGACATACAAATTAGAATTAGTAACTAATCTCAACATTGAAGTATTGAAAAAACTCATATAAGCAAAAACTCAGATAAAAAGCACATAAAGACAACTGTCTGCCAACTCAAGCAAAAGATCTTACAATATTGAGAAATTGTTCCATATTCTCAACTTAGGTCAAAGCAACATACCTAGTTCTGTTCCATTCATTTTTTCCATAGCATGTTTGGCATCATCTGGGTTATCAAAATTGACAAAGCCAAATCCTCTTGAGCCTCCAGTTTCATCCTTTACAATCACCAGGCTAGCAATTTGCCCAAATTCCGAGAACTTCTCCAGCAGAACCTCTTCTGTTATTTCAGTATCCAAGTTTTTCACATATAAATTTGTATATTTAGCATCAGGGCTTGGCAAAACTCTATCAATCTTCTTAACAAACTTTCCAACATATCTGCACCATGATTCAGACCACAATTAAATTAATAGGAAAACAATCCTTGGACCTGGCACACAGAAAAGAGGAGCACTTACATCTGCTTATCGCCAACAATGGAACCATTTAGATTCTCAATAGCAGAATTTGCAGAATCCTCTGAATCAAACTGAACAAAGCCATGGCCTTTACTCTTTCCATCCTCAAACGTGGCAACTTTGCAAGATAATATAGTCCCAAATTTACCAAATAAATCCTGAAGCCCCACATTATCAATTGTCTCACTTAAATTCTGTAGTGCAAACCAAACAATTAGTTTCTGTTCAAAATTACACTAGAAAAAGGAGGAACCTCGGAGTAGTAGCTCAGTTCCAAGTACCTTCAATAAAGAAAAAGAGAGATACCTTAACAAACACATTTCCTATTCCACTTTTTCTTGCATCAGGATCACGGTGCGACCACATAACTCTCATCAACTTTCCATGCAAGGGAGTGTGATTCTTTGTCTCAATAGCCCGAATAGCTACTCAAATCAGAGAAAGCAATATTAAATAAGAATAATTTAGACAAATTGGAAAATATTTCCTTTTAAGTTAAGACGGATGAAACATATATATGAAACTTTCTCCTCTTCATCATACTTGTCAGAAAACTTCATTGTGAATAATGCCTTAAAATATATAATATTACTAAAAACAGATGAGAAAGAGTACAGCTGCAGAGAAAGCAAATAAAAACCTACATTACAGTACATATCTTCATAAATAAACAACATTTTAATAGACAAAGTACCTAATACTTCTGCATCAGCAAAGGTTATAATTAGTTCTTCATAATATATCCATCAATACTAGAAATGCAATTTCGCTTTACTGGCTTAAACAAAATCAGCAGAGAATATCCATGATGAAGGCCATAAAATAAAAACATAAAAACAAAAATACATCCGCAATATTCTATCATCCACAAGTTCCAAAGTCCTCCACATATGACATAGTTCTAGCACTAAACATTTTATTCAACTTAAGCAACCAAACCAATTTAATTTTTAGTATATAGTAGTACAAAGTTCAATGTAGCAATAGTCCTTTTCTTTTTCAATGAACTTTTACCACTTCTAGAAATTCCAACAATCAAACAGAGACAAATGGATGATAAGTCTCAGAAACAAATTTTGAAAAATTAATAGATAAGAAATAAAATTAGATTATTACTAAGTTTCTCTCCAAAAATTTTCTGAACAGGCGTATAACCTACACACTTGCAAAAAGCCAAAATTCAAACAAAGAATAAATCAAATAAACAATTAACAATTGAGAAAAAAAAAAATGTAATAAAGCCTAAAACCTCTAATTCTTGTTCCTCCTCCTACGTTTTAGAAGTCACAAAACAATCAAACAAACAGAAATCTCAAAACCACAAAATCCGAGCTCAAATAACTTAGCATTTTCCAATTCCATTCCAGTGAACCGAACAGAAAATTCCAAAAGCCACAAAAACAACAACAATCACAAATCAATCACATTACTTCTAAAAGAAATGATGATGATGATAATAATAATAATAATAATAATAATAATAATAATAATGATAATGATAATGATAATGATAAAGAGCATTGCAGATACAAGGACAGAGATATATTACCGTCTTGTGGAGAGATGAAGTTGAGGTAACCATAACAGAGAGACCTGCCAGTAGACGAGTCTCTACATATGCGAACGGAAGCAAGGCTCTTGAACTCGGAGAATGCATCAAAAAGCAAGCCATCAGTAATGTCAGGGTGCAGGTCCCCAACGTACAGCGACGCCGTACCGGCCGCCAAGACCGTCGAAGGAACCGCCATTAGTACAGTTTCCGGTTCAACAAAATGCAGCTAGCGGAATTCCAAAATTAAAAAGAAAAAAAAAACGCAAGAGAAAAACAACAGAGTGAACGTAGAGAGTCTAGATACCTATGAAGAGAGAAAATAGCGAGAGAGAGTGGCGTTTCTGTTTCTGTTGTTTGTTAGTGCTTTTGGGGTTATAAAAGGACGAAAGAGAGAGAAATGGTGAGTGATTAATGAGAGGAAGGAAAAGGAGATAGTGAAAAGGAAATGGAAAGAAAGGAAACTTGTACCTTTCAAGAGATCACAGAAAGACAGAGAATGAGATATGAGAGAGAGAGAGAGAGACAGAGAGATGGTGGTGTGTAGCGTGGCGTTGTGTGTTCTAGTGTAGCGTGTGGGGATTTTGCATGGACGCGGGAGGTTGGGCCGTTTGCTGCTAGGATGCGTCAAGCTTGAGAACCTATCACGCGCGTTTCTAGCGCGTCGTTGTAACTTCCAGTTGAAAAGAAAAACGCAGGAGTTATCTTTTACTACTTCAGTTTCCTTCCTGGAAAAATATTACTGCCTCTCCCTCCAAAAATAATTCAACCCCCTTAATTCCACAAAAAAAATAATACTTTATTAAAATAAAATAATTAATATTGCCATCTTGATTTTGCAAAGGTATTTTCTTTTAATTCTAGAAGATATTTATGCTGAAAATTATATACAAATAGAACTTTTTTTTCATTCATGTTGCACTCGGTTGATATGATATTTAAGTAAAATCAATTTTTGAACTTACAAGTCAAATTTATAGAACTAACATACTCAATGTGGAAAATCATTTATGTCCGCTTGATAATAAATAATTTGCTTTCTTATAAGTGTAAGCATGAGTCTATTACCGTTACTCTACCATACTAATCTTTTGGTGTATAATTAGATCATTTAGGTCTATTATATAAACATATCCGTTTTATTATACTGAAATTAATTATTTATTTACATGAAGTTGATAAAAAAATCACGTTATTTTAAAAAAATATTAATTCAAGTATTAAAAACTAATAGCTTCATACGATGAGCTACATACAATCATCTTTTTCATCCAGTAAATTTTATTAGATTTCAAAGAAAATGAAAAAAATATATATATATATATCAAAGAATCCAGTTCGAGGAAACATTTAAGCTAGGAAAAAACATGAACAGAGGCCCACTGATGACTAAATATAGTGAAACTGCATTCAAGATGGAAGTGGCACAAAAGCGTCAAGCTTGACACCTAATAAATATATACCTTTCTCTCCAAGGAAATATATGCAACCGGCTAGCAATTGATGAGCCGGTAAATGGTTAAAACTTAAATTAACTCTTTACTTAAAAATTAAAAAAACAAAAATGTTTTTGCCTGCTAAAGTGACGCGTACCTATTTTGCGAATGGGAAAAATATACACACGTGCGAAAGAAAACGTTTCATTAGAGTTAGAATGACAAGTGCGGCCCTTATATACGGGCTGAAAGACTGCGTCCAACTTGTACCAGAAAACCTCCCACACACTAGTCTTACGTCATTTATCGGCACAGTTTATAGCCAGACTTCAACCAAACTACTCGCCTCGCAAAGCGGACACGTGCCCTTTTATGTACCAATGATTTTCCATTATAATAATAACAATAATAATAGTATTATCATTTCTCCACAAAGTAAAAAAAAAAAAAAAAAAAAATTACCACAGTAATCAGTTTGCTAACTAGCCATTACAAATGAACTATAACCTGACAGATAGCAGAGATGCGAATGCCGAATGCTAAGATGGATATGTGGCCACTCAAGGATGAATAAGATTAGACATGATTACATTAAACAATAGGTGCAATAGCGAAAATTAAAAATAAATTAGCAAAAAGTAAAAATAAATCTAAAAAAATGTATGTAGAACGCAATTACCCCAATTTAGAAATACGATTTTATCCTAAATTAGTTGGAATCGACTATATGAAAATTTTGTGTGCCCAATCTGCTCTGGTCAAATTAATGCCAACACGAAACAAAATATAAGTTGGAAAAGTTTCAAATTTTAAAATACTTTCTTATGGAAAAAAGAAAATTTTTTGAGGAAGAAAATAATTTAATATGTATATAATTACGGAAAGCATAAAGTTGACAACCCTTAACCTAAACAACAAAAGGTAATGATCCTCGAAGCAGGAAAAGTCCTTTTGAGTGTCCATGTGGCATCTCTCATAGCTCCTTTTGATTTTATCTATACAATATGATCATTTCTATTATCAATTACAGCAAAACAATGGCTTTTAACTCACCAATAGCTAAAAATCAAAATATGATGGATTCACAACTTTTGTGTATTTCATTTAGGAATCACTAATCAGAGAAAAAAGGTATTTACAATCCTCAACAGAAATCATACAGCTATTAACACATATAAAGTTATCCAAGAAGTAACAAAGAAGCAGAAATTAAGAAAATAAACATACTAGCAAGGACACTATCATTTCTATATATCTCTATCTATCCCAAAAGTTGTCACCATAGAAGACTTGTTTTCTCCTGGGACAAAATGTTTTGTTCTACTTGACAACAATATAATACTACAGCACCCAACCCAATAATACAGACAATAATTTACAATTCCAGCAGCCTTTTCCCTTACAAGAAAAAAGCTGAATTCCCCCATTTGAAGAATAGACACCTGAACAGCTACAAGTGTAATCCAAATAATTCCACATGCATAGCCGACTGCTAAATAAAAGCCGGCTAGGCCAAGAATTCCAACACCATAAAAAATTGAACTTCAAACCTGCAGCTTAAATTACAAAAATTGGAAATCCACTAACGCTAATATGTGCATTAGGAGAGCCATAATGGCCAGAGGCATCAGCTTCAAAAGCATGTCTCTTGTCGAGTTGCTCGCATTCAGTTGTCCTGCGTTGATGAAGTCCTTGCTAGAAGGTACAGAGACATTCACAGATAACGAACCTGACAGATGAGAATAAAAAATATCAAAGGTACATGCTGATAGGGAGAAAGGCAAGCATCCATTCACCACAGACAGAAAGGTATAGTTGTACTTACAGTCATAGTTAGTCCATCCGATCTGTTGGTGAGCTATATCATACACAAAAATTTTATCTTTTAGGACAAGATCTGCAAATTGAAGAAACCAACAAGATAATTATACTCAAAACAATTTAGAAGTTAAAATGATATGATAACAGCATTTTGAAATCTATAATTATATTTCATTTTTTTGCTTGTAAACAAAAGCTGCAAGTTAACGAGCCTCTTCCTGCAACTTACTTAGGAAAAGATATGTGATTCAATAATAGAAAAGAACAAAAGTATGTTGCAACTGCAAGAAATGAAATTATCAAACTGTTGAAACATTACTACTTTGTCACATGCTATACATTGCTGTCGAAATATTACTACTCTGGGTTTGGAGCCAATTGAATCTAGCCCCATCCTGTTCTAGTACACTTGGGTCATAGATAGAAGTCCAGATCCAGTATCTAACCTCCTAAAATTGTTATTCCTCCTTGAATCTTCTGAAAACCAATGCACCATATTGCAGCACCAGCCTGCTACAACAAAATTGAGATCTATTACACTCCTGAAATGACATTAATATAGCAAGCAATAAAAGCATTTCTAATTCAATAGTTAGAGAAAATGAATAATAAAAAGATGAAAAGTGGAACAACTTACATAGGAACCAAGACTTATAAGATACTCTTCCGGTTTTAACAACATAGATGCACCGCCAGCAAAATTGAAACTGACTGGAGGAAATACTTGAGATACACTGCACAGGAAATAATGTAAGTGCTATTTGGTTCTCAAAGGGAAGAATTCAGGAGGAGCCTTAGGATCAGAAAACCTTTCTTCTGTCAAGCATGACTATGTATAGTTACTTGAAATAAGATAGATGAATGAACCTGGTAGAGACTAGATAACATTGATTTCCTTTATATTTTGTGGGAACTGCAGATGGTGAGACCACAGCAGTTATCTGCGAACACAAAAGGCAAAATCAACTTCACAACCACAGCAAGATGGAAGCCATGTGACTGCTAATTCATCTACGATTGTCTATCCACACAGCGTGAATCTTTTGACAGAATAAATGTAAACCTGGATGGCTGGACCTCATCATAAATGGCAGCCTTGTTTCTACATTTTCCTTTCATCTAAAGAGTTAATCCATCAACATGGAAAAGTAAAAGTGTTTCCTCTAAGTTATTATGCAGTACTGCTTATTGTAACTCAGAGCTTTCGTTCAAAATGGTAGACCTTGATCTAATTCCCTTAATCAATTAACTTGTAAGCACATTAAAAGAAAATTACTTACAGCACTGACAAAAGGATCATAAGCTTCTTCCACAAGGTATGTCAAAGTTGTTCCAGAGTCAACAATAGTTCCTCGATTATTTGATGTTGCAAATGCCGCTGGATCAATTGGTAACAATTGTCCGTTGACAGCAATGCTCAGCAGATTTAAATTATAATGAGGCCTGAAGATTTTGAGAAAGCAGTTAAATTACTGTAAAACTAATATTCACATTTTCTAATTGTAACCGAACCATTACAAATCAAGACGAATACAAGTGCTAGAAAAGTGAAAAACAAAATGATACAGTGAAAATATTCAGAGTTAGGCTAGCACTTAAAAAAAAAACCCAAAGAATTGGCAAGCTTATATGAAGAAGTAAGGATACCCTCATAAAGTAGAGAATGTGCCACAGAATGAAAAGCCCCAATGTGGCATTCAACTACATAATTCCATCACTTTGAGCGTTGAAAATTATCTCTAATACAACTTAATCCAACATTATCTATATGATTTAGTTCTATAACACATGCGCATCTCCACAACCAAATATAAGGGCTTCAGTATGCTTTTCTTAAATTCAATGCATCCCCAACCAAAAATAAAACATTATACAAGTTAACTGAAACAGAAGAAAGTCTTCTCTATGGTGAATATGACCTTAAAACATGAGAATCAAAATTCAACGAGCTAAAGAAAAGTTAAATCCGCCAAAATGAAACAGCCAAGACAAGGCTTTAAAGTTGCCACAACAAAAGAGGCAGTATAGTATAATTCCACCTTGTGCCTGTTAGACCAACAGGTTCGAATGAATGAGGAACAACTTGTGTGGTAAAGAGCTAGGTAGTGGTTACGAGTCTCTCAAGTCAAAATCTGGCCTATCACATGAAACAGGCATAAGGAGATGACATATCAACCATGAAAGCATGAATGCAACCCCAAGTGCAGATAATGTGAGAATTGAATGCTTCACAAAAAATAAGATCATATTTGGAAGCAAGAAATAAAGCAAAACAGGCTGGTAGAAAAGTTATGAGGAACATACTGTGATGGTACAAGGGGACTATAAACTATGCCTGGCTCCAAAATCTCACCAAGAACCAAAATGCCACCACCGCCCCCCTGTCCTTTCAAGCAGTGAGAAAACACTCTGGGTGTTATCCCATGGGATGACAACTGTGATATGACAGAGAGTTCACCTTGGCCAAATCCAAATATTCCATCAACTGCCTTATCCGTCTTAGTCAAATCCCCGGATTGGAAGGTGCTACATCTGTTTCCAGCACCATCATCGAGAACAATAAGATTAAAAGTAACCAAAATAATTGAAACAAAATATCTGTCCAACATAATCTAAGAGAAACATAAGATAAAAGTTAGGTGACATGTTATAACATTTTAATGAATCATGTGAAAAAGGCAGTCATTTAGTGCTGAAATTACTACTCACATTGTTGGTTAATACCATGGCTTATTATGAAGTCCATTGATGCAACTAAATTAACATATCAATTGTATGCTATCTCCATATGATCTACTTTATTAAATAATTAAGTGAAATGTAGAAAAGATTACTAATCCCTTTAATTGCAGCTCCAACTCTTGTACGAGTTAGAAAATATTACCCAAAGACAACAGCTGCTGAAGAGTTAGCAATCAAAGACTCTCCCAAAATAGCATCAAAATAAAATGTATCCGATACATAGTAGCCCGTCGTCCCACTTCCATCTCCATATTGAAATGAGTAACTGCACTGATTACTCTGCGTAAAGCATTGAGTTGCTGTGGTTTGCATTTCTGAAGTACAAATAGGGTGTGAACATGGGACTGGCAAAGCAGTTGTTGAGCTAGCAGCATCATAATAATTGAGCTGAACCTGATAAATGCAGAGTACGAAGGTTGTATGTGAGTTTCTTAGTCTACAAGAATTCCATCAGGCACAAGAGCTAATAAGAAGGTAAAGGAATAAGATTTACTCCAAGACCACTAGATTGAGGGCAATTACTGCAGGAACTGCAGCTGACCCATAAGACATCACTTCCTGTATCAATCTGGACATTGAATTCTCTTGGAGGAGAGCCCAGCTTCACTTTTGTAAAATAGAGTCTAAACAAACCGAAGAAACAAAGAATTGATGAATATGGTCTATCACAACAAATTAAGCACACTAAAAAAAATAAAAAATTAAAAAATTAAAAAAACACCAATCTCATCCTAAAGAGAGCGTCAAACAGCACAAAAACAGAGGAGAACCAAGACAGATATATTACAAGGGATTTGAAGATCCATTGACCCTGAGTGAAAAGGGCACCGCAAGAAAGAAAAGAACAGCAAAAACAAAATTAGTCAATAACAATACAAATAACGTCAAAACCAATCAATTTCAGATCATAAAAATCACAAAATAAATTCTATGATATCAAACTCATTGAATTCACAGAGACATTACTATTTTTATTGCAAAGAAACTGTTAAGAAAGTAAAGAATCCATCTTTGCCTATTCAAGCCAATAGGAACCAAAATCCATTTCCTTTTTCTCAACTTTTACTCTACCTTTGATTATAAATGTGCAAAATTACAAACAATACCCATACCATTTTGATGGTTAGGCATGTGTATACGTAATGCGTAAATAGAAAATGACGTTCATAAATGCTAACCCAGCAAAGGAAAACAAAAACCCTGAGTCGAAGTTAACAAAATTCTAAAGAGAACCATAAATGCAAATTCATCAAATAGCATTAAATGATAACAGGCCGATAAAAATTAAACAGAAAAAAGGAAAAAAAAAATGAAAGAAACTTGACTAAAATCCAAACCATTGAAGAAAGCTAAAAAAAAGTTCAAAAGAACCAACAAAGAAATTAATCAAATGAGATAAAATTACCCAGCAAGATACGGATCGGGAGAACCTTCAACTGGGAAGTCGACAACGCCACCAACAAAACCTTGCAAGAGACGAGAGTGTCTGAGCCGGTCCCGAGCCCTGAGTTGGTCGAGTTCGACAGGATGGTTCAAAGGAAAAACTCTTTCCAAAGGAAGAACACTAGCACAGTTAACCACCGACACAGACACTAGAATCAAGAAGGGCAATAAAGCCCGCATTTTGGGTTGTTGAATAAGTAGTTTCGTCTAAAGAAAGAGATCGGAGTAGTGGTGGTGACGGTGGTTCTTTCTTTTATGCATTGAGCGAAAGAGAAAGAAAGAGAGAGAAGTGGACTGCGACACACAAAGGACAAGACAGAAAGGATATGAAAGAGAGAGAAAGAGAGGTGGTGATTAAGTAATAAACAGAAGTTCCAAATTGGATTAAGCTAACTATTTGGTTTAATTGATACTCAGTAATTAAGCATGAGAATAGAAAGTCGAAAATACCCTCTCTTTTTTATTTGTTTAGTGTGAATTTGCTTGTTGAATCAAATGTCGTATTTTTAATAATTTCCGTATCCCCTCTCTTTTTGCTTTCTTAGCATGGAAGGTACCACATAAAATCAGATTTTGATGATAGTTAAAGAAAAACCACAACACTTGGGCATTGGAATCTAATATAAGTAAAAAGACTATGACACCCTTAAAAATTTAAATTTAGATGTTGATGAAACCTCTTTTTTTCCTACATTTTCCACGAGAACTGGGTAGACCGGCAAAGACACGCTTTTTCACTAGTAGTAATTAAAAAAAAAAAATTGAAATTTGGACAAAGGATGTTCCAGTGTAGCTGAGTTGGCAGACTCTGATGTTTCTTCTGCGCTTTTCATTTTCATATCTAATGCAGCGTACGGAGCGTAGAAAGCACGCCTTTCCTGACCCAGCTTCATCTTCCTTCCGTGGCATCCTCAGCGCTGACTTGACTGTTTGAGTTTGTTAACCACGCGATAGTTATTAGCGTATCATTATTACTCTTTTAAAACTACGGGGTCCACCTACTTGAAAGGGCAAGAGTTGCCGTAATCGAGGCTGTTAATTTTGCGGAATTAGGAGCAATGATCAGAACCAAAAGCCTGGTTAGGTTAATAAGTTGCTTAGTCCTTAAATAATCCCAATTCAAATTTTATTATTATCTATTTAATTTAACTTAATATTGAAAGCACACCCAAACATAATTTAATAATAAATATATCTACGGTCTGATAATAAATTTAAATTTAAAAAATTATTAAATTATTATTTAAAAATAAAATATTTTTAGAATATTATTAGTTTAATATACATATTTTATTAAATCATATAAATAAAATATGATAAACAGAGTATTATACAAAACTGTAACTTGGAATAATAATTTATTATTATCTAATTTGGTAGCTAAAAGAAAGACAGTGGTGGCTTATGATTGAGTTTAATGGTTTCAATAGTGGCAGAAAGTAAATATTTATGTGTCACTTTCAATTACAAGTGACACTAATTTTGAGATTCAAAAGAAAAAGAGAGAAATTGTAAGTTCTTGTCAATGGCGCAATAATTATTTTATGGTGTTTTCAATAAATAGTCATAACAATAATTTTGGGAGATTTGGTAAATGTAATAGAAACAAGCAACGTTCATGATTCATTGTATTATGTTTTTTTTTTTTTTATCAATATAAATGTTTTATTACCTGTAAATATAATTTTACATAATTCAAAATTAATTACATCGCGTGAGCTTTTTTATAATGTTTCCTTAACATTCAAAACACCAATATTAATAAAATTGGTTAAAATTATATTATTCCAAAATGATTCAATGTGGGAAAATGAATGCATTTAAGTCCAATTAACGTTTCTTTTGTGTTGACAATTGATTTGGAAATTAATAGGAAACCACTTGCTTGTTAGACTGATTCCTGGCCTATAAAATTGCAGATTCTAAGATTGGTTTATTGAAGTATGAAACACTTCAAAGAAAATTCTAACAAATAGTATCAATTATTTAGAAATCTTTTCTTGTGGTTTGTGATTGCTTGTGAGCTTAAACCTTTTTTTTTTTTTAATTTATGCTATAAATTAATTTTTTTTTGTCCATTAGTTATGATCTTAATTGTTCATACTCTCATTTCTTAAACGAGAGATATATAAATAAAAAACTTTGAATTATATTTTTTAAATGATAATGAATTGATTGAATTCAAATTAAAAATTACTATTTACGGGTTGTAACTCAGTTGACAATGTAGATTGAGCATGTGAAAAGAGCTTTGAATCCGATCGCCCCTAAATACATCTCTAGAAAGATGTAAAGAACTTCGATTGTAAATAAATCTCGGGCCGGATTACAGGTTGTTTACGGAAAGAAAAAAATTACTTAAAAGCCCAATAATGGAAACATCTTTGAATTATAAAGAGGACCAGTCCATAACACAAAAAAGAGGCCCAACATCTTTTAATTTTAAACTTGTCTTGCTTTAATGGATTGTGGATAAAGGAAACAGAAAGAAAGAAAGGCCTCTAGGAGAAGGTAAAAGGAAATTTCGCTTGTCATCCCCAAAACGACAACATATTAGTCCTTAATGTTTTTTAACAATCTTAACTTATTATTTAGTCCTATTCAAAACCACTCTCCTGAAAAAGAAATGAAAAAAAAAAAAAAAATGTACAGCGAATGGGGCAAAATTGTGTAATTTTGATTA
Organism: Jatropha podagrica; assembly: GCA_947857235.1. Taxonomy (NCBI): domain Eukaryota; kingdom Viridiplantae; phylum Streptophyta; class Magnoliopsida; order Malpighiales; family Euphorbiaceae; genus Jatropha; species Jatropha podagrica. Next base: position 24,890 of record CANUEP010286050.1, on the reverse strand, counting down.
TATGTTGTTGAATTACTGTTTGTGAACTCTATGTTCAAAGTCAAAAGTAACAATTTCCCAATAAAGAAAGACGTGATAGATATTGCAAAAATCATATCCAACGCGTTAATGTTGTGATAAACAACCCATTGTTTGCACTTACCACAAGTTAGAAAACCCATGTCCAAACCCACCAACTACGATAGACAATTTCAGGAACATCATACGTACTTGCAAATTTGGAGGTGACACAGAGTAAATTGCAACTATTATTATGTTACGTGACGACACGCAATATTATTTTATATATGAATTTTACATAGAAAGTTTTAAATTTGAATTATTCCGATTAAAAATTTTTTCATTAATTTAATAAATAAAGGGAGAGCCACACATGTTATGTTATGCAGCGTGCAATATTATTTCTATTTGTGGGCTCTACATGAGATACAAAAACAAAAACTTTAAACTGTGAGGAACTCATAGGAAAGTAATATTATAAGAGTTTTAAGATTTGTTTAGTAAAATTAATTATTTTAACAGCAATTAACTGTTAGCAATGTAAGTAATTTTTCATAAAAATTAAAAGTTAAATGTTACATAGATTAATTTTTCATGATTCATTGTCTTAATATTTAAAAATTAATACATTATGAAAAAAACGTTTAACATAAAATGTTAAAAAGTATTTGAAAAATTGTTGCATAATACTTTTTCTTATATTTAAGGTGTGAAAATTTGAATTTCTATATAAATATAAGACAATTTTAGCTACATTAATATCTTGAACTATCTTTTTTTCTTTTTTTTTTTTTCTTTTCATCATGCCAAACAAAAAAAGAAATTGAATAAAATCCATGGATTAGAAAAACCAAAATCATTTTCCGCCCGAACCATACGGCAAGGATGAAGAAAGCAACAAATAAAAATAGAGGTATCCAAAGCTAGTCCATGCATTCACAAGGTGATCTTTTCCTCTTTTTTTTCCTCCCTTAAAGTATACATATAGATTTGTATTTGTTTTTCAAAAATTATTGTTGTGATATAACATTTTTTTATTAGAGTTAGGAGGTGATAATCTCATTTTGTCTATGCCAATCACATTCGAGTAATAGTAGTGGAACCAGAAAAAATTCCGAAATGGGTTTTTTTTTTTTTTTTTTGAAAAATCAGGAGGCAAAATTAAAAAAAATTCATTATTTTATAGATAAAATGTAAAATGTTCTATATTTTATTACGTATAAAAAAAATTAAAATTAGGGGACAGAACTATTATTGGCTACCTCCTAGTTTTACCGTTACTAGTCAATCTTCTTACTAGTGTGAGGCCTTAAATTCGAATCATTTGGGTCATAACAAATTAGAACTTAGTAATTGATTTATTAATTTGAGAAATTAGAACTTATTATGAAATTGAATTTAGTAATCTTTATTACATTTTTCGTATTATTATTTTTACAACATATGATTAAATATTTTTTTTAATTATTGTTACAATATTACACCTATGATGATATTGAAGATATTCAGACTGTTAACAAGTAAGAACGATATTTATTTTAAATATTTTATATAATATTAGTGATTGATTGTTGTAATATTTTTAATTAGATATATAATATCTGTAAATAGTTTTATAATGTCTTTTAATTTATTTTATAGATATAATGTCAATTTCAGTATAATTAATACATATAATAAATTTTTAAAATAAAAAAAATTATATAACAAATATAAATAATAGATATTTACGTGGAACGCACATTTTAAAAAACTAGTGTTTATAAATATAGTCCATGAAATATATGAAAATAAATGAAAACGCGTTTGCGAGTCAATAATATGAAACAAATGGGACTTCTGCAAATTAGGACAAAAGTAGTTGCGGCTTAGGGCATCTTATAATTGGTTGAATCCAAAAGAAAGAATCATTCCAAGTCAACTTCGCGTAAGACCATTTTTCCTCTAAACGTGCTTTATGTATGGTTGGGTTAATAGTAATATCCTAATTTGAAGAATTTATAATAATTAGGTGACGATAAATTAATATAATTCAATTGATTTTCTATAAATACTCACTTATTATTTAATATAAGAAGATTAACGATTGGGAGAATATACAAGTTTATAGTGTAAAATGCTCGAACTTGAAACTTTATTTTTTACGTATTCTGTAAGTCTACATCTGATTGACAAACACTCACTTATTTCTATATAATTATCTGAAATTTGAATCCATAAATTTTAACAAATATTATACATTTAGTCACATCTTTTTTTATATTTTAAGCTTTTTAGAAAAACACATAGAGGAGTTCTTTTTTTTTTTCACCGTTAATTTTTGCATTTTCTCTTTAAAGTTATTTTGTTCAAAATTATTTGTTATTTTGATAAAGATGCATTTTTGGCAATCCACATGATATATTATTGTTCCAACCAATTTTCAAGGGTTAGACCAGCATTAGGGCTTGGGTGGACTTAATTCTCTTAGGATCGTAGTAAGCCTAAATCAGTTAAATCTATATTATATTCACAATCATGGCATCACACTCAATCACTATAATTACAGCTGAACATGATAGTTCACATACGTAGAAAATATAATTTATAGATTTATTACATGAATTCATATTATTCTTTTACAACCCATATAGAATGCAATTGCAGAACTTTATAAATTATAATCTTTTATACTAACATGCTTTATACATTTATTATTATTTTTCTTCATCTGTATTTTGACTCAGTTGGATCCATAGAATTTTTTGTTCCTCAACGAGTAGGGTTCGATAACCCTTTTCACCACATACAATCACACATATAATAATTATTTTATATAAACAATAGCCCTCCAGTTAATTATAAATGAACATGTAAATATGAGTGCATATTGTCAAACAAATCACAACATTTCAAATAATCAAATAATGAATATTAGTCTATGGAATCATCTATTATAAATAAGGATCATGCTCACCCCCAAAACATCACAACATCGGAATTGTTGCTGCTTCGCTTAGAGGAAAAGGAGATCATGTATGCACCACTAAAGGTCCAATCAGATCAAGGGAAGGCTAGAATCATGAACAGTGATGAGAGGAGAGTCGATCGCCACCTTGTGCTTGCCGAACAGTGGCCGAAAATGGAAAGAGAGCATAAATATGTTGGGGAGGCACTGTGATTTCAGTTGCACGAAGAAGAGAGGGGAATGAGGATGATTTGGTCCGATTCCAATTTTGACCAAGCAAATTTGGTTCGATTTAGATACGAGTTTAGGCTTTTCTTTATTCATCTTTATTGGTTTACAATTGATTTGGTTTAATTCGAAAGGGTTTGGTTCAATTATTGGAAGCTCTTAGGTCTATAATTGTTGGTTTGATTTATTTTAATTGGATTTAATTAGGTTATAAAATATTCCTCAATTTAGTAAATAATAATAATAATATTTTATTTGAGAATAATTAATTTAAATAGTATTATATATATATATATATATATATATATATATATATATATACTAGATTAATATTTAGAGCTTCATATTTATTCTTGAAAATTTTAAAAAGTTCTTGATGAGAAATTTTGATAATATGTTTTGGGCTCGAGCCTAACCCTGTAAACTTTGTCTCATTTAGAGTAATACGATATTTGTAATTTAAATTAATAGTCAATGATCTATATTTTCAATTTACGTCAAGTTCGAATGTTTCGAAATAAAAATTACGGAATGTTTATTATCTTCATTTATCTTATTTTTTAAATTTATAATAAATCAAATATTAATCTAAATATTATAAATAATTATTTTAAACTTTTGTTTTAAAATATAATTTAAACCTAGAAGATAATTATTTATAATTTAAAATTAATTATATAATATTTCCTTATTATTTGTTTAAGAATAACTAGTTTTTATTGATTGCATACATTAAAAAGAATATTATTCTTTATATATATAATTAGCAGAAAAAGCTTCTAAGCTCAATTATTTTAAGTTATCTTAAAACTTTTATAAAAACAAAAAGTAAATATTTAAAAATTCTATCAAATATCTAAAATTATTATCATCCCAATGAACACATTATTAATAATAATTTAAATTATGGTATATTTAAAATAATTTAATTGTTTAATTTGTGTTGAGATATATAATACGTGTAAGTTCACCTTACATTAACTCTATCACTATAAAAATTGAATCCAATTAAGACATATCCCCATAAACTAATTCTTTTGAAAGAGAAAACATTCCTTGTACTAACTAATAATTTTTCTTTACTCTATCTTTATTTTAAAATTATAAATATCCACAAACTAATTTTAAATAATTAAATTTAATATGTTCAAATAATAAAGACATATGCATTGACCGAATTAAATAAATAAAATATAAATTTACTTGCATTGACCCTGTCAACATGAAATCGAGTCCAGTTAGGATATAATCGGTAGACTAAGTCTAACTAATAATTTTTTTTTTCTTTACCCTCTCTCATATATATATATATATATATATATATATATATATATATATATATATATATATATATGTATATAAGAGTTATTCAAAGTCCAGCTCATTTGTAAGACCTTGACCCTACCACGCTATCACACAGCCAATTACTCTAAGCATATAAACATAGGCATAATGTATAATAAATGCTCTGTACCACCCAATTATAATATATTGTTAGTAGTAGTAGTAAATTCACGAAAATCTAACAATTACATTACCACTTTTCTTGCAAATAGCTCCAATGGCTAGCCAACCTCATTTTCTCCTAATACCTCTGATGGCACAAGGTCATATGATCCCTGTAATAGATATGGCCAGACTTATTGCAGAGCGTGGAGTTGTTGTTACCCTAATAACGACTCCTTTCAATGCTTCAAGGTTTGAAAGAGTCATTTATAGAGCAAATAAAGAATCAAACCTTTCCATCAATCTTGTACAAATCCCATTTCCTTGTCAAGAAGTTGGTCTCCCTGTAGGCTATGAAAATCTTGACACTCTTCCCTCAAGAAACTTACTCAAGAAGTTCTATACTGCACTTGATAAACTTCAAGAACCATTAGAAACCATTCTTCAAAACACAAAGCCTCCTGTAAATTGCATTATTTCAGATAAATATCTTTCTTGGACATCGAGAACTGCTGATAGATTTAACGTTCCCCGATTAGTTTTTCATGGAATGGGTTGTTTTTCTCTTCTGAGCTCTCATAATATAAGATTGCATAATGCACATCTTTCAGTCTCTTCAGATACTGAACCTTTTGAGGTACCTGGAATGCCAGAAAAGTTGAATATTACAAGATGTCAACTTCCGGGATCCTTCGTTAGGTTACCGGACTTGGATGACCTTCGAAGCAAGATACAAGAAGCTGAATCAACAGATTATGGTGTTGTGGTAAATAGTTTTGACGAGCTTGAGAATGGGTGTCAGGATTTATACCAACAAGCGATAAAGAAAAAGGTATGGTGCATTGGACCGGTTTCATTATGTAATAAGAAAAGGTTAGATAAGTTGGAAAGAGGAAATAAAGCTTCAATCGATGAGAAACAATGCTTAGAATTTCTTGACTCAAAGAAACCAAAGTCAGTCATTTATGCTTGTCTTGGTAGTTTGTGTAGACTAGAACCATCACAATTGATAGAATTAGGGTTAGGATTAGAAGCATCTAACCAACCTTTCATTTGGGTAGCGAAAACAGGAGAGAAATCTTTTGAATTAGAAGAATGGTTCAAGAAAGAAAATTTTGAAGAAAGAATTAAAGGAAGAGGATTATTGATAAAGGGTTGGTCTCCACAAGTTCTTATACTGTCACATCCTTCAATTGTAGGGTTTTTAACTCATTGTGGTTGGAATTCAACAATAGAAGGGATTTGCTCTGGTGTGCCAATGATTACTTGGCCTTTATTTGCTGAGCAATTTCTTAATGAGAAATTGATTGTGGAGATTTTAAAGATTGGTGTGAGAGTTGGAGTTGAGGTTCCTGTAAGATGGGGAGAGGAAGAGAAAGTTGGAGTTTTAGTGAAGAAAGAAGAAGTGGAAATGGCTGTGAGTAGTTTAATGGATGGTGGAGAAGAAGGGGAAAAGAGAAGGAAGAGAGCATGTGAACTTGGAGAAATGGCAAATAATGCTATGGAATTTGGTGGATCTTCTCACTTTAATTTGTCACTCTTAATAAAAGATGTCATGAACCAACAAGCTCAAGATAAAAATTACGTATAAATTTTGGGGAAGAAAGTTTATAAGTTCACAGTACTCCACACATGCACACAAGACGCACAAATGCAGGGGGCAAAAAAAAAAAATCAGTCTTCAAGAAATTGAAGATAGTTGCACTTTGATGTATTATGAGTGAGTGAAATGTTCTTTTGAATAACCCATAATGGAAAATAACTATTATCTAATAAATATTTTATGTACCAAAAGAAAAAAAAAAATTCTTTATATAATCATTAGTTTATTTTGCTCCCAAATTATCATCTTCAATTTGCTTAATAAGCAACAGTGAAAATAAAAATAAAAATAAAAATTAGGAGTAAAATATCTTAGAAAGTAAATTTTAAAAAAAATTTAGAGCTAGGCATTAATATTGTTTGCTAGACAATATTAGCGTTTTTAGTAGTTATTAGTTATTTTAATAGTATTTGCTGTGACCTGACGGATATTGGCAGCTAGCTGTTAGCTGATTAAATATTAGTTCAAAATGTTCGATAAAATAATTTGTTTGATTGAAAATAAATTTAAAATGACAAAAAATATATTATAATATTCACTTTGAATTCTCAATTAAATTCATTATAATAAAAATAATTTATTACAATTCATGTGCGCTCTTTGATATAAATAAATAATTTTAAGAGAACTAATAAATAAAAATTCATAATTTTTTATTTATATTATTTAATTAAAAAAGATTTTAAAACGCCATGGTCACCGTTGCCTTCGAAAAGCGGCGTCAAGTCATTGCTTACACAGCCTTTTCTCATTTAGCAACAATTGACTTCTTGTAATTTTCATGAAGGAAATAATTGTTAGTCGACCTAAATCTTCTAGAATTGTAGTATAACCCTTTGAAATATTCTTGCCGATCCAAATATTTTGGCATTCAAATTCTCAGGTATCCAAATATTATTATTGAAAAATTTTAAATCAATTTAATAAAAATACTTAAACTTGCTTTAAAAAACTATAGTAAAATAAAAAATAAATTGAGAGTTTTTTTAACAATATATTTTTCACAGCTTCAAATTGGAATTGACGACTTCAAATTAAAAACGTAAATTTCAAATCAAAACTGTCATTTTTAAAGAATGAAGAATCGAAATCAAATTTTAAATTCCAGTTTCGTTTACATCTCCCTATTATACTAAAAAATTGTACAGTTATATTGAAATATATTTAACTTATGTCACTACAATTTTAAAATTTAAGGTATCGTTTAGAACAAATGATCCATGATTGTAGAATTTTCATTTATAAATGAATTTGTCATGTTTGATATACTACAATTTAAAATAAGAAATCCAATTGAATTCCGCAAAATTATGTTTTGAACAATTCTTTGATGAAAATTCATTTGTTTTTATTTTCTAAAATAATCTTGACGTAATAATTTAATAAAAATACTAATATAAATAAATCACTCGTATTCCACCATAATTAATTAATTAAATTTTAAAATTTCAAATTTCATATTCTTCAAATGTTTAAATTTTATTTTTATTAAGAAAAAAAAAATAATAAATTTCATATACTAATTAATTAATTAATTATATAAATATAATATATAAAATAATTATAACATTCATCATGATAGTTATCTTTAATTTATATAAAATATCTCAGTTCAGCAAAAGCCGTAATTTCATATTAATAACTATAGAGTCCAAAAGGAAAAAAAAAAAAAAAACAGGAAAGAAATGAAATACTTCTGTCCATAAAAGGGTAGTTTTATCAAATAAAATTTAATGATTTATTATTATGATTAAGTTTAATAAAATAATTAAGTAAAATAATTAAAAAAATTAAATTTATAGAAGAAAATGATAGTTTTATTATTTGTAAATTGGAGTGTTTAGTTTTGTAGAATTCATTTAGAAATTTCATCAATTTTTATGGAATTTGATGTAGTTATGTTAAATTCCATGGAATTGAATTTCTAGAATTGAAATCTATAATTTTTTTTTTCCAAACATGAAAATATGAATTTTTAAATAAATTTCATAAAATTTCATAGAATTCATCCTTTCAAAACGAGCAATAATAGAAATAAATGTTTGAGAGTGAATCCATAATGGGCCTGGGCCAGCAACTGTAAATGAATTAGCTGTTGGCAACGAAATGCTATTAATGGGCCTATTTTGCCATAAATGGGATATGGAATGGCCTAGGAGCTAACCAATCGATTAAATCCGTGTGCTTTAACCTATGGAATGGGCCTATAGCTGTATCTATGCGCTTTAACCGTATAGAGCACAAAGTAGGAAAAGACAGCCACAAAGATTGGTGATCTAACAGTACAACTCATCGCCAAAATTGATACCGACGACTCATAGTAAGTATCTATTCTTCGGTGGAGACAATGCACCCTTAGTTTAAATGGTCTAAATATTTTATATATCTATAAATCCAAATAAAAATATCATTTATCCTACCAATTTTATTCCTTAAATATTTTTTATTCATTCCCATAAATTATTATTTTTTTAGAATATATTGAATAAGGTTGTAACTTGGCAACTTCTAACTAATATATTAACAAATTCTATAACTATTCATAAAAGACTCACATCTATTTAACGATTTATCAAACTTAATTAATTTTTATTCGCGGCGTTGGGTCGATTTATTAAAGAGTGGAGCGCTCTTACCAATAATATTTCTATATATGAAATTAAATTTATAATCTCAACGATCAATGTGTCAAACCACTCATACTAAATTCATATTAACAAAGTATTGTTTTTTAACCGGAATTTAAATATCATTAAATTACATGGGTTAAGAATTTGAGAATTTAAATTTAATTCGAAGATGAGAAATAAAAAAATAATTCTTTAGTTATAAAAATTTTGAACTTACTAAATTCATTTGATTTCATTACTAAATAATTAGCCTAAATTTTGAACTTACAAATAACTCCTAAATATTTCATTAAAAAATGTTTAGGAGTTAATTTCCAATCTTTGAGGAAATAGCAAGCATGGTGACGGGTCAAAAAGCCTGCTTGGGGTGCTGGGTGGGAGCAGTTAGGATTAGTAAGAGTTAGACTCGGCTTTTGTGTTGCCGTTTTATAGTTGACGACCCAGCGTACGATACCCGGACAATCATAAAATCCCATGCATCTCTCTCTCGATCCTCTATCTTTTCCATAACAAACAAACGTAAGTAACGCCTAAAGTTGGTAGGACATAAAATATCACCATTCTCTACAATGACCACTTAGCTAATCCTCTCTCTCTCTCTCTCTCTCTCTCTCTCTTTCAGTCTCTTCTTGTCCTGCTAATTGTAATTATTAAGTAGTAATTAAGCTTCTTCTTGTTGATAATCTTTGAATTTGTCGTATGTACACTATTTGAACAAGAACCAGAACAAGAACAGAAAAAAAAAGGACAGGGAGAAGTAAAAATGTTCAGGTTGCACAAGAATAAGGCAGCAAAGTCAGGAGAAAGAATTGATTTCAAGTTTTCTCAATTTAAAGCATTACAGGTAATTAATTAACGTTAGTTAACAGACAAAACCCACTTTAAGATTTGTAATTAATATGGTTTTCATGATGTTTGAGTATTACTTTGACAGGTGCCAAAAGGATGGGACAAGTTATTTGTATCTATAGTCTCAGTAGAAACTGGAAAAACAATTGCAAAGTCTAGTAAAGCAGCTTCAAGAAATGGTACTTGTCAATGGACAGAGAATGTGTCAGAGTCTATTTGGGTTCCTCAAGATGCTCAATCTTCTTCTTCAAAGAAGCTTGAAGATTGCCTTTACAAGCTTGTTGTTGCCATGGTATATAGAGACTGTATTCTGCTTTGCCATTGTCGATCTTCTTCAGAGTCTATTTCTTTCTTTTCAAAATATTATTTCAAATTTGCATTATGTAGGGATCATCTAGATCAGGCATTCTTGGAGAAGCTTTAGTTAACATGGCAACATATATGAGTTCAAGTGATCCTGTTCAAGTTTCATTCCCATTGAAAAAGTGCAATCATGGGACTATTCTACAAGTAAGTTTTATAACTGTGTTCTAGCTACCTATATTGATTATTTGTTTCTGCTAATTTGGCAACGTTGAGATCTATTCTCCACAATTATATCTTCTTAATCTGATTTGTAGCTCAAGATTCAGTGCTTGACACCAAAGTTAATTCTCAGGTCAGTACATGAAGTGGTGGAACTTCTTTAGTCTTTTCCTTCTATTCTGCTGTCTTTCTAGCTTTTAAGATACGTTTCTTGGTGAAAAATTTGTTTCTACACATAATTTCAGGGATGGTGAATCAAAAGAAACAAATTCCCATAAGGAAGATCTTAACACAAACTCTCAGGATGCAGAAATAAAATCAGAGGAGTCTGATAATTCATTTGCAAACAGTGCAAGATCTTACTCTTGTAGAGATTTAGGCTCTGCACATCAAGAGGACAATGGGACAAAGGTATGATCACATTTCCCCCTTTAATTTTGCTGCATTTTTCTCAAAATGGCAACTTTTTGTTTTTTGTTTGATTACAACTGGTCTCTGACTTGGGGTTTAAACCTACAGCCTCATAGTCCTATAAACAACTCCGGTACCACTGAATAAAAGCTCATCGGTTTTCGGAACATATTTTTGTTACTGGTATATGAAATACTGAAATTGTTTTGCTTCTCATGTATGTGTGTGTGTGTATTTTTCCTTTTTGGTTCAAGGGAGAGGGAAATGTACTTCAAGAAGAAGCAGGTTTGTCTAGTTCTTCACAGCATAGCTATAACTCGGCAGAAAGTTTCATTGGCAGAGAAAGTTTTTCTCCAAGTGGTGAACATAACCTCATTGCAAGACAAGAATCAACTAGCTCCCAGAATAGTGTACCTCCAAGAAGTTATAATGCTGAAGATGCTTCTCAATCAGATAATTCATCATTTAACTCACGGATTACACATTCAGAAAACCTTTCTGAGGATGACCCTCAAGAATTTGCTGCACAATCTGTGAGAATTTCAGGTTCATCTAAAAGCCTACTTGAAGCTGCAGAAGCTACCATCGAAGATCTTCGTAGCGAAGCTAAGAAGTGGGAGAAGAATGCAAGGAAAGCAATGCTTGATTTGGAAATGTTAAGGAAAGAACACACTGAGCAGTCCAATTATAAGGTAAATTTGGATATGCAGCTTTCTACAGCATATGCAGAACGCGATGGATTGCAAAAGGAAGTTGAACAGCTGAAACTGTTGCTAGAGAAGTCCAAGGTGAAAGCAGGAGGCTTGGAGGATTCAGCATTTCAAGATGGAGTAACCGATGTTATAAAGGAATTGGAAGATGAGATTAAGTTTCAAAAAGAGTCTACTGCTAATCTCAGTTTGCAGTTGAATAGGAGTCAGGAGTCTAATGTTGAGCTTGTTTTGGTTCTTCAGGAGCTTGAAGAGACTGTGGAAAAGCAGAAAGTTGAAATAGAGAATCTTTCAACTCTACAATCAAAATTCAGTGACATGGAAAGTTCTATCCAGGTTAATGTGTTGCAGATGCAAAAATTGCAAGAATCAGAAAAGAATTTGCAAGCTAAAGTGCAAGAACTGGAAACAGCATTGGAGGAAATAGAAGGAAGTGAGAGAGTTATGATAAGAGAAATTGAAACACTGAAAGCTAAACTGCAGGAAGTAGAAAGTGATTGTCAAGAGCTAACGGAAGAAAATCTTGAGCTCTTAGTCAAGATTAAGGAAATGAAGAACAATTCTGCACAAGTAAGTGATCATGAATCTCAATTTCATGACCTTGAAGAGAAAATCAGGAGGAAAGTTGTTAAAGAGATTGAAGATGACTACAATCTTTCAATTCAAGAACTTGAGAATCTGAAAGTTGAGTTGGAAAGTACAGTTACTGAACTGAGTGAAAAAAGAGAGGTGATAAAAAGACTTGAGACTGGTTTATTGTCAAAAGAAGAGGAAATTGGGAATCTTAAAAATTATCAGAGAAAATTGGAAGACAAGCTTTCTGTCCTTCAAAGAGAGAAAAGCCAACTAGAGGAAAATGTGGAAATTGTCATTAGAGAAAGTGATATTGCTACGAAATGCTTGAATGACTTGCGAAAGGAATTGATGTTGCTTGGCAGCAGTGTGGATACTAACGTTTCTGCCAACAAAATTCCAGAGAGGAAAAGTAGCAAGCAATATTTCAAGATCCATTTATCTGAACTAGAGCAGGAAAATGGAGACCTATCAGCTTGCATATCTGGCTTGGAAACTCAGATAAGAAACTTAACAGATGCGAACAAGTCAATGGTATTGGAGCTACAGGATTCCAAATCTAATGTAGTCAAGTTTCAAGATGAGATTGCAAAATTGAGAAATGAGATGGAGACCCAGAAAATGGATGCGGAAAAGAAGCAAGAAGAAATGCATGATCTTATGGAAGAAAGCACTTCACTTCAGAAATCAAATGAAGAGTTGAAAAAGCAGAAGTTAGAACTGAAAGGGCATTGTGATCACTTGGAGATGAAATTGAAAGATCTGCACAGAAATTTTGCAGATTGCTCCAAAAGAGTAAATGTTTTGCAAGAAAACATTTCTTCATTACTAGAAGATAGTGCCTCAAAGGAGAGAAGCCTGACATCAGAAATAGATGCACTTCTCAAGGAAAATGAGAAACAGAACAAGAAACTTAGTGAATTAGACCAGATGCATTTCGAGAAGATGGTTCAAGTTGAGAATCTTCAAAGAGAAGTTGGAGAACTTTCCAAGAAACTTTCTGTAACTGAAGAAGAAAGAGACAGAATAGCTAGTGATTCTGCGAATGAAGCATCTAGTTTACGCAAAAATGTAGCTAAGCTAGAATCAGAACTCCATGCCTCACGGACAGAATCCAAGGACAAGATTCAAGAATTGATGGATGAGCTTGCTTCCTCGAAACAAAACCAAGAAATGCTGAAGGCTGATAATGGAAAGATTTTGAAGTTGTTGGAGAATTACAAATCGTGTGAAGAAAAATTTAAGACCACTCTTAATGGTGTTGAGCTAAAGCTTACAGTATCTGAGTACGAGAAGCAACAACTTATTGAAGAATCTGCCAATTTGAAGGCGCAGTTGCTGAAAATTGGAACTCTTCAGGATGAAGTATTGGATTTGAAGAATGAAGTGGATGCAATCAAGACTGAGAAAGAGAAACTAGAAATTTCATTGAATCTAAAAGCTGAAGAATGTAAAGAGTTGAAGATAGAGAAGAATTTGTTTATCGACAAGATTACTGACTTGCAGAAGACTATTTCTGAATTAGAAGAATTCAAAGAAGATAATCTTTCCTTAGAAGAAAAGGTTCAGAAGTTGGAGAGTGAACTAATTGCGAAAGAGGCCTTATGTGAACAAGATGCAGATATTAAAAATGAGCTCAACCATACCAAGAGAGCAAATAAACAACTTCAGCAGCAGATACAAGAACTGGAGGAAGAGAAAGAAAAAAGCACAAGAAGAATTCAAATTCTTGAAGAAGAATTGATACAATTGAAGGAAAAACAGCGTAATCCGAGGAAAAAAGAAGTATGTATCTCTCTTCTTTTTCCCTCTAAACTAAAATCTTGCTACAGGAAGCTACATTCTTTAAGTTTGCCCATGCATCATTTTTTGTTCCGATTTAAGTATTTGACCATTTACTTTTAGTTTTTAGATATTAAAGAATTGAATTCTATTTGTTAATGATAATAGGGTGATAATCATGTGCTTGAAGATGAACTGTCCAAGGCTATGGAAGCAAATAATGCATTCAAAGTTCAGTTTAAAAGGTGAGCGCAAGGTGAACATAACATTTAATTTCTTCAAAATAGAGATTATTTTAGCACACGAAAATGGCCTCTCGAGCTCACAGACGTGGGATGCTTCGTGCGCTGGGTCATCCTTTTAATTGGCATGAACGCAGGTTAACTCGAACAGGGTCTCCAAGAAAATCAAAAGCAGAAAGTGAAGTTGTGCCAAAAGAAAAATTTGAACGAACAAAATCATCATTAGAGACAGAATTAAAAGAGCTTAGAGAACGTTACTTCAACATGAGCCTTAAATATGCTGAAGTAGAAGCTCAAAGGGAAGAGCTTGTGATGAAGCTTAAGGCAGCTAATAATGGAAAGAGACGGTTCTAATTAATTTCACGAATTTTTTCCAATTTTTATCTTTCTATGTACATTTTTGTGGATATAAGATAAAAATTCAAAGGGTAGCTGACAGATTTCAGATTGATTAATAAAAATTATCTGCAGCTAATTTTCCTTTCTGTTAGGTTGGAATTTTTTATTTTCATCGACTTGTTGTCGTTCAATTTAGAAGTTTGTGACCTTATCCTATGATTTTTCAGTCTACTTCGGAATGATTATCTCCCCTCAATTTTAGAAGACAAGTCGTTTTCACGAAACGACCCGCGGGGGTTTACCTTCGTCTATAGAAAAGAGAGCTGTCGTTTTTTCGAGATTCTATATTAGTTTAACGGCATCGTATTGTTAATTCATTTGAACCCCCTTTTTTTTTCTTTGTTTATGATAGTACATGCACATGGAGGTACCTTCTTCTAGTATATGATTTTTGGCAACAAGTAATATTCTTATGCACCCTTTTCAAGATACTCATAATAAATATCAACCAAATTTCACCATTAATTTGCTTTTCATATTCATCTTACACATCCTTTACTCCTATCCTTTTCTTCCCATATATAATGTATTTTCTTTCTCATTATTAAAAAAAAAAAAAGTTTCCTTTTAAATATCAAATTTTCATTCATCTTCTTCCGCAAAAAAATGGAATTCCTTTGTGTCATTATAGTCTCATGTCCTATGTGCTATTATAATCTTATATGTCATCACTGAGAATTTTATGTGGTGAGAGAAAAAAAAAAACATTCGTTCATGAAGCGCCACATGTCAACTTCTTTGGAATAAAAATTTTTACTATATGTATATTGATTTCCTTTCTCATTATTAAAAAAAAATAAAAAATTTTCCTTTTTTACAACAAATTTATCTTTTATTTATTTATTTATTTTTATATTTGATAAATAAAAAGGAGCTTAAGCTCGTAGTAGTAAGAACTTGTTTTCGTTTAACATATTGTATGTAATAAAATAATCTTTAGAATTCAAATTTGGTTCTTCATTTCAAAATAAAACCCATCTAAATCACTATTGGATGATTAATCAGAATTAAGAACATCCTTAAAAAGCATTACGTACGCAATCAAAAAAAGGTATCTAACTACTTTGTTGAAAGAACAAAAGAATAATACTGCTGGTGTCACAAACAACATGAAATCTGACTGACCAGGCAATGCTAATGAGTTTTAAAGAACATTGGACCTACCTTATATATTATTTTTTTTTCAATATTAATAGTGGGTTGGTATTGCTTTCATGTAAATGTTTCTTCAACATAAAAACATATAATATTATTACTCTGTTTCTTGTATTATTTTTTATACTTTTCCACTAATTAATATCCTTATGTCTTTTTTTATAAAAATAATTGCGTTACGGACTTTGTGACTGTTCGCTTGTTATTTTTTATAGTACTTTTTCACAGTATTATATATGTTTTTCTTTTGTATAGCCAGGATGTTTAATCTCCCTCGAGTTATAGAGTGAAAGAGCTTTTGACTTTTCCAGCAAAATGTACTTTTCGAGAGTCAAACTTGTGTTATATATATTGGTAAAACTAGAAGAGATAATCTCTCCGTCACGAGTTTATTGGTTGTTATGTATTTTAATTTCACAAAGCTAATATTAATGATGCAATGAGAGGTTGATATAAAAATGTAATGGGAATAGGGTCAAGGAAATTAATTAAGTTAATTATTAAATAATTAAAGAAGAGAAATTAATTAATAATATATGAAAGCAGAAGTTGTCAATGAAAGGTGGCAATGGCATATCCTAGGGAAGATGCTAAAACATGCAATTCCCATTGCACTCTCTGTATATATACTTTTTCTTTTTGGTTCCCTTTTTAACCAAAAAAAGTGACCACACACTAAAACACTACTTCTACTTAAGTCATCTCACCCTTTTATTGCCCTCACGACCCAGACACACAGCAACATAAAAACCTACTCAAGTTTTATCTGCAAACCCTCTTCCCACACAAACACTCACCTTCCCATTATGTGATTCTCTCGGATCTCTCCGGCCACCCCTTCAGGGGGAAAATAAAGAGATGGGGTGGCTGGAGGCCGGCCGGCTGCTTGGCTTGGTGTTTGTGAAGTTATTTGTGTGTGTATAAGCATGTACTGTCTATCCCAGTAATTTTCTGTAATTCTTTATATAAGGATTGTGGAAAATTGTAATGGGAGGGTGTGGTTGGACCTGAATCGCCTTATTTAAGGGCGGTTTGTCTTCTTATAGGGCAACTTCGATCCTTTGGCATTTTCATTTCCTTTTGAATTCTCTCGTTGCTAGCTTTGTATGCAAGAGTGGAGCTTGGAGGAAACTTTCACAGGGGCGAGTCAGATTATCAATTGTCTGTCATTTATATATGTACGTTTGTTTTCTTTTTTCATATGAATCTAATTAATGATGGTATATGCATGCTTAACTGGGACATACGCATGTGTAAGCCTATCTATGGCCAAGTTAAGCAGTTTGCTAAAGAAATTATATATGTTTTTTCTGGTTTGATTTTTATTGTAGCTTTGTTTTTTGCTTATAGAGAATTTCATCAAGTAATTATATACAGTTGCTTCTTAGTTACTCTTGTGGGCTTCAGATCTTTCTTAAAGTTCTTTTCTTAATTTCACTTCAATCGTTTTGAATTTGTAATATTCGAGTAAAATCCTCTTAACAGGGAACTCTAGGTTTTATATCTCTAACCTTATAGATAAAATTTACTCAGAGATCTCCGATTCGTGCCAATATGTTATCGGTTTTTTTTTTTTTTTTTTTTTTTTTTTCTTTTTTTTTTTTGTGTGTGTATAAGGAGACAAAACTAGATAATTGAGATAATGGATAAGATATGATGCATGGCATAACTAATAATAACTTGATCTCGATCCACTTTCTTCATCAAATTAAAATGAATCCAAATGCATAAAGTATAACTGTTCTTTTTCTTTTAAAGAATAAATGCAAAGGGAGACAAGAAATGTATATCTTGAAAGTGGAAACTAAAGATATAGAGTTAATAGAAAGGCTTGCATTGCAGCCAGCCAAATGAAATAATGCAGCCAGCCAAATAGAAGGCAGTGTAGTTTTGAACATCACGTTTTACAATCATTTTGCTTGCTCATTATCTTAATCTTAATTCAATTGGCTTAAAAATTAAAATCCATTTTAGAACTAATTTTCCTGATTTGAAACAAAAGCAACATCAATTTGATAGCATTGTTTCTTTACCACAAAGCAGATTAAACGAGTTGAGCTCTAGCTTAGTTACATAAAATACACTTATACATGAGTTTGAAAAAGAAAATTTAAGCTCAGCTAGTTAAAAAGAAGAATGAAATTACTTTATAATTTTTTTTTTAATCTAAGTCTTGAATAGTTCACAAGCGGTTTGACTCATTTAAAGAAATAGATAAATTTTGTGTCTATACAACACATAAATTTTGAAAGTTTAAAATTTATTTTGACACAAAACAAAGCAAAGCAAATCAAAATGAAATTCTATTCAAAATACTTCGAATACAATCTTTATTGAGGAGTCGACTAAAAATGATTTTTCTCAAATAACGAATATAGTTATGGGCTGAAAATTTTTCTTTTGAGTTGGGCCGAATTGATGTTCGTTCTGTCCCAATCCAGCCCAACAAAAACAATGTACGTATAGGTAGTCTGGGAATATCGTACAAGTCTTGATGGTATCACGGTAATTTCACTGTAGCATTTAATTCCCACTTCTATTTACTGATCCTGCCATTTGCTAATTTCTACATCGAAGACACTCTCCTCCTTTGCTCTATCTCTAGTTGGTCACTTCGCCTCCCTATAGCACCGCTACCTTTCCTCTCTCTGCCTATCCATCTCTTCTGTTCGATCAAAACCCCAACTATAAAACCCTTCTCAAGAAATCCCTAAAAATTCTCTCTCAATTTTCAATCTCATCCTCTCTGTCTCTATCTCAATTGCCATTTTTCACTGAATCGAAGTTCCTATACCAATTCCTCATGCCCTTCATCTAACACTGAGGTAATCTATCCCAAAACCCCAGAATCAATCTGTTTTCTTTCTTAATTTGATCTTTTGTGTTTTAATTCTTCGATTTGTCTTTTTGTATTTGCAGTGATTTTGGTGATTTTGTGGGAAATGAAGAGAGAGCTGGCTTTTGTGGCTGGAGTTCAGTCCCAGCTAGCTAGCTCATTTGGTCGGAGCTGTGGTCTGTCAATTGGAAAAGATTTGCCGCCGGCGGAAGTATCTGAGAATGGTAATTGTAAGAGATTTAGAGTTGCGAAGGTAAATGGTTACATTGTTTATTCTCGGGTGAAGAAGAGAAGTAGACCAGCTAGTGAATGTAAGAAAGTTAGCGGCGATTTACAAAGTAAAAGGATTAAGAGTCTTGAGGAGCTAGAATTAGGTGTAATTAACGGGATAAATAGTTCACTCAACGAGGATCGGAAGTTTCATTTAGTTGAAAGCATAATTGAAGATTGCCGAGCAGCTGAGGCGCTAAAAAGAGAGACTCAAGTTGTTGAAAATGTAGAATTGGCGGGCTGTAAAGATAAACTAATGAGTGATCCCAAGCCAACTCCACCTGGGGAAGGAGGCAATGAGAATACTGAGGTGAAGAACAATAAATTAAGACGGTTGGCAAGGTCGAATTTGAAGTTTAAGTTGGAGCCTGTGGAGGTGAAGGTTAATGGATTGGAATCTGTTGACACTGAAATGTTTTCTAAGGTAGACGTGGAGATGATAGCTGAAGGGAGTGCATTGACTCCTCCAAAGAGGAATTTAGAGTTGAAAATGTCTAAAAAGATTGCATTGAATAATGTGCCGATGACAGTCAAGGAGCTCTTTGAGACTGGCTTTCTTGAGGGTGTACCGGTCGTTTACATGGGCGGCAAGAAGGTTTGTTTTCTTTAGTGCCCTTATTCTGATACATTCTATAATTTCTTTTTCCTATTCCTCTTTGGGTGGTAGTTTGCAGTTTTTAATCAATTCTTTTTCCCTTTTGTATTTTAGTATCAGGAATTTTGTCTACGAGGTGTAATCAAAGATGTTGGAATTCTGTGTTCATGTTCCTTCTGCAAAGGATGTAGAGTAAGCGTTCTTTTTGCCGCAGTGCAATTTAAAAAAGCAAATTAGTTTCGTGAATGTTGATTTCGTTATTAATTTGCTTCTTTCTTTACTTTCATTTCCATTAATTTAGGTTATTCCACCTTCACAATTTGAGATTCATGCAATCAGCCAATACAGACGAGCAGCACAGTACATTTGTTTTGAGAATGGGAAGAGCCTGCTCGATGTACTGAATGCATGTAGGGCTTCTCCTTTGAGTTCTTTGGAAGCAACAATTCAAAATGCCATTAGTGGTTTACCAAAAGAGAAAACTTTCACGTGTAAAAGATGCAAAGGTGAGTTTCTATCTTTGTCTTTTCATTTCAAATTCTGTTTAATGCTAAAAGCTTTTTGATGGTGTTGGTTTCTTCTCCTGAATTCTTTTGGTATTAAATGTTCTAGGTATATTCCCTACAATATACGTTGGCAAAATAGGACCTTTATGCAATTCGTGTGTGGATTCAAAAGAATCTAATGGTGCGCTAGCTTCTGAAACTAGCATAAAGGCTAGGTATGCAATTGCAGCTTCCTTTCTTTTTTTTGTGCCCTTTCTATCCTGTAGTTCTGGGTGGATGTTCCTTTTTTACAGCAGTTCCTGTCATGATGGATAAATATATGTATTGTAGTGAATAGAAACTTTGTATTCATTTGTTTTGCTCCAAGTTTAAGATTGGCAGTCTGGTAGCAGCTCTTGAAAACACTTAAGGTGCAAAGTCGTGTCTATAGTGCCTATGTAAATTGTAGAGTAGTGCATCCATTACCATGAATGCTAGTTTTTAATCAATTATTGATTCACATTTTCAAGGTTGGCTCTTGTGCATTACCCTTTGTATCTGAATGAATATAGCTTGGTCAATTTAAGTCTCACAGGTGTGCAAGTCAAAGTAATCCATGTTTTAGACTACATTTGATCTTCAAGTGGTGAGTTTTTAGTTTTGTATCAGTGTTTCTGGACAGCATGGCTAAGACTACTAAAGTGTGCACAAATTAAATTCTTTTGCAGGATATATAACAAAATGTGCAATAATAATCTATGCCCCTTTGAAATTGATTTCTGTCATACCAATGAGTTCAAGTTTTTCAAAGTTCAAACATCAGTTTGATTTCTGTCGACTTTTTTTTTTTTTGAAAGGGATTACTATCTGCTTTTGATTTGTGTTTATTTGCTTCTTCCCAGCCCTCCCACTGTCCTTAACATCTCCCATCCCATCCCAGCCAGGGATGGGGCTGGGACACATTTTTTGGGATAGCCTCCTCACTTATTCAGAGTTTACGCTATTTAGCAAGATTTGATCGCAGCTTTTTGGTATAATGCAAGATGATTTCCTTGATTACATTTTGACCCACATCTTTTCATATATTTTCTGGAAACATATTTGTGAAATTTTTATTTCACGTACTGATTCTTTTTCCCCCCCTTTCTTTCTTTCTTTCTTTCTTTCTTTCTTTCTAGAATGTAGGTAGTTTAATTATGGTTAGAATTATGGTATCTAGGGGTTTCTTTTTTTTTTTTTTTCCTGTCCATTTTTAATTTTCTCCAAAATATAGACTTCACTGAGGCACATTTAGAATGCTCGGACTTGTCATTATCTACATGCTATATTTTGAGCAATCTATTAAATGTGTCTGAATGTTGGGCTGGTCTTTTTCTCAAAATTTCATATTTTTCCTTTGCTAGTTCAAAGAGTGAAACTCCTGTACCCATATCCATACCCTGGTGTCCTCATCCAAGATGGGCACTTGGAGGAAAATGAAGAGCTAAAATAACTACGCTTATCATTATAGAAGATTGAGGTTTCTCATGGTTATTAGGTGCATATGGTGCACTAGCACATTGGCTCCTAGGGCCGGGAGCCCAGCACATGTTGATATAAATTTAACAATCTACTCACTTAGAGAGAAACAAACATGCACACCCAAAGTGACTGTGGACTTGACAAGAACAAAGTTGAAATAGAGTCAAAGGTGTTTATTAATGTAATTGTTCAGAAGCAAAAATAGAGACTGCGAAAAACTGGCAAGAGAGGGAAAAAAAGGACAGCCAGGGGTGGGTGGAGAAACAGGGGAGACCATAAACAAGGTAGGATGAGAGAGATTCAAGATGCATAGATGCCAATAATGGAAAGTTTATTGGATGGCAACTCCTGGGGTGGTGGTCCAGCACCATTTGGCAACTCTCTGGCACTTTGATACCAAACTTTAATTGAGTGAGAACTTCTGAATCTGGTGATAGGGGTCTCCGGGGTGGAAATTGTTGGGGTATGTCTTTCTTGGCCCTTGCTTTTGCACCTGTTGTGACTAAAGATTCAAGCCCATCAGGCCCATAACTTAACACAAATATGCCTACTACTTCTGCTAATAACCCGCAAGCCCTACAACTTCACACTAAAGAAGCTTCCCCTTCGGCCGGTGTCGGTCGCTTTCCTTTCCCTTGTGGAGCTATTGGGGCCATTGCCTTGTGGACTTTGTGCCTCATGCATGCTGTTAACAGCTATGAGCTCTGGCTGCTCTGCAATAAATCATGCTAGTTAGATTCCCTTTATGTGGATGAATTGTTCTTGAAAGCCGGTTTATTCATTCCGTAAACTTCAGGAAGTTAATTGTATTAGAAGAATGTGCAAATTAAGTGTAATAATGGGAGAACAAAAAAATATTGCATTTGTATAGATTTCAATGCTAGGTTTTCTTTTTTTACTTGCTTAACCTGGGAACTTTTTTGACATCTTGCTCTTGATGTACTGACTAACACTGAGAAATAAGTGAAGCTTTTTTTTTAAAAAAAAAAAAAACTCAGAAGTTGCAAGAATGTGAATAGAATGGTATATAGCTATGCTAATCTTTTCCTGTGTTATTTCAGATTAGTAGAGCCAGTTTTGACAGTGGATCCCACTGGAAGTGCTTTTATGTCTACCCTCTCCCAAGATAATACTCTGAGGAAGATAGCGAGAAAGTTGGTATCCTTTTACATCTTGTGTTTTATTTTTGGCATTGCATGTTTGCTCATAAATTGTTGCTTCTCAGCTTTGGCATTCCTAGTTATTTACTGACGCATTATTGTGACATTTCCTTTTTCCAACTTTTTAGGTGCATTAGTCTATGATCTGACACTATTCTTCTTTTATAATGATTTCAATCTACATTATTTCAGGCCAGCAAAACCAGATTTAGGTGCAAAGTTATCAAGAAGTTCTCCATTGCGCATTTCTTCAAGAAAGAAGAGTGAACATAAGAAAACAATAAAGTTGGTATCTTATTCTTCTTGTTTAGCATAGGATATAAGCATAATCTGCCTTAAGTTTTGGCTTTCTATTTAACATAAGTGATTAATACTTGCTCTCCTTTGTTATAGAACAAAATAGAAACTACAAAGATATATATTAAATGCTGCTTCCTTGTGTGCGTTGTTGCTGGTTTGCTGTTAATGCAGAGATTTCACTGTAAGCTTCTACCTTTGATGATTCAGGTCACCAGAATCAGAGTTGATATCAAATCTCTCCATAAGTGCTTCTGCACATCTCTCATCACAGAAAAGGAAGCTATTGAAGATCACACCGAGGTTGGATTTGTTTTTATAATGTGCTGCATATTTGTTGTTTGGCTTAGTATGTTCAGCTTCTATTTTTTCTTTTTCCTTTTTTCCCCCTCTTGCTGCCAAGTAATATCGCTGGTTCACAAACTGTATGGTAGGAGAAATGCTAATGATCTTGGTTTGATATTTTTCTTAAATATCACTTCCCTTTAACCTTTTGTTAGTGTTCTTGTTTCCATTTTTCAGGACATCAAAACCAGCTACACTATCGAAGTCTTTGAAAAGTGCATCAGCAAGTGCTTCTTCACAAAATAAGTGCCAGTGGAAAATAACAACAAAGTCGGTTCTCATCCCTCTTCCCTGGCCCTTGTTCTTTTATCTTTGCCTTGATTGCTTCCTGTTGTGGCATATTTCTGGGTTTATTTTTCACTGTCTTGGAAAGTGATCTTGTCTTCTTTACCTTGTTTTCTCAAGAGATCAGAGGTTGCACAAATTGGTTTTTGAAGATGGTGGATTGCCAGATGGAACTGAAGTAGCATACTATGCTCGTGGCCAGGTGGCTGAGATAAATATCATTTATGTTTGTACATGTTTACACTCCCTTAGTGTGTAAAGTAATTACTCTTCTGCACAGAAATTGCTTGTGGGTTACAAGAGGGGCTTTGGAATACTTTGCTGTTGCTGCAACTGTGAGGTACTTCTTACTTGCACTTCATGGTTCCTTAATCTTTCATCAGACATGTTGGCATTATTTATAACTGATATGCAGGTCAGCCCCTCAACATTTGAAGCTCATGCAGGCTGGGCTACTCGCAAAAAGCCGTAAGTTTATGATGAGATACCTGGTAACTTTTGATGTTAACTATTCCTCCTCCACCCTCACCAGGGAAAAAAAAAAAGGAAAGAAAGCAGGGTAGCAGTATATGTGTGAAGTCATTATTGTGTTTTCTTGACAGGTATGCTTATATTTACACATCTAATGGTGTGTCACTTCATGAATTGGCAATATCACTATCAAAAGGCCGCAAGTATTCTGCCAAGGACAATGATGACCTATGCATTGTCTGTTCAGATGGTGGTAGTCTCGTTCTTTGTGATGGTTGCCCAAGGGCCTTCCACAAAGGTGAATGCAAATCTAATATTATCAGAATGCTCAATTTCTTCTTCTTTTGTGTTGTTGGAGAGAGAGAGAGGGGGACCTGGTAGTTGGGGTATGGTTGGCTATAGTTTGGATCTTTTCATTTACTTTCTTTAGGTCAATCAACTCTTTCTGCTGAAGAGTTCTTGGGTAGATTAGATTGTTAATAGATGAGGATGTTCAGCCGTTCTTGCTTGAGAAAACAACATAATCTAGGTATGGCTGAATGGAAAGAGAAGAGTCAGTAATGCATGTATCTAATGAAGATATGGTGCATCAATAGCACCATGTCTGGTTTGAAACATTGTTCTTTATAAATCTTAAATTTTTTTAGATATTTCGTCCTCATAATCTTGTATATGCTCTGT
Source organism: Jatropha podagrica (assembly GCA_947857235.1). Classification (NCBI taxonomy): domain Eukaryota; kingdom Viridiplantae; phylum Streptophyta; class Magnoliopsida; order Malpighiales; family Euphorbiaceae; genus Jatropha; species Jatropha podagrica. Next base: position 444 of record CANUEP010286050.1, on the reverse strand, counting down.
TGAAAGAAGCAACAAGTGGGTTGTGACAGTTGTCTAATTATATCAATTACTGGATTTTGAAAAGCATTCTCTTCCATTAACTTTGGCTTGTTTTTGTCTTCTTCGATAGTAATATATTCTTTTGGACAAAAATTACAAATTGCTTCGATACTTATTACTAAATCTACTAGAAAATAGAGATAATCTGCAAATTGCATGTAGTAGTGAGAGAATTAAGGGACTAGTATGATCTTTATGTGTCGTTTCACACATGATATCGTGCTAATCTGTAGTAAATGTGTCTATATTTATATAATATATGTGTCTATACGTGTTCAATGGTGTTTTGGTTAAAATTATGGCTTTTTATTTATTCACATTTGATGTATTTCTCTTGTTAAAACCTTTTGTTTTGGGTTTTTTTTTTTTTTTTTTTTTTTTTTTTTTTTTTTTTTTTTTTTTTGT